>JACRUU010000004.1:2739351-2744351 GCA_030449085.1 Kryptopterus vitreolus
ACACACACACACACACAGTGTCACTGAAGACATACCTGCTGGAAAAATCAGTTGTCCCAATACAGATTGACAAATAATAAACAAACAAACAAACAAACAGAAGTTTCATCTTTGGTGATTGTGATCTGCGCACAGCAACAGATGTGTCCTTCACTCGGAGGATGTAATGAGTGCGAATCTCCAGAGAGAGGAGCCAGAGATGGAGAGAAAGCGAAAGAGTCCGGAAACATAAAAGAAAGAACGAGAGAGTGAGGACAGAAAGAGTGTGTGTGTGTGTGTGTGTGTGTGTGTGTGTGTGTACACGTGTTGTCTCCAGGTCCCTGATCTGCAGCACCTGTGGCCCAGAAAGGCAGGTGTTTAAACAAAGCGTGAGTACGGCCCTACAGTGTGACGCCTGCAGCTCTGCTCCACACACACACACACACACACACACACACTCACACACACACACACACACACACAGTGGTGGAAAAGAGAGCACGGCTTTCATCCGACGCTTATTGTCACAAACTAGACACCGCCAAATAATTCCATACAGCCGAGGGAAAAACACTATATCTTTTGTCATTTTACTACAAAACACACACACACACACACACACACACACACACACACACACACACACACACCTTCATAAACAAATACACAGCCACAACAGAGAAAACACAAGCACATGAAATCATACATGAGCGTTTCTTACGTTCACGTATAAATATTCCTCATTAACAACCGATGAATTCTTGGAAATTCGGGAATTTTGTTTTCCTATAAACAAAGCGCTCACAGACTGAACCACGAATACACTTTAAACGACATGAAACAGCTTGGCTTGGTGACTAGCGGGCCCTTGAGCAAGGGCCTTAACCGACAATTGCTCGCTTGCAAGTCCTAAAGTTGCACAAGCCACGACATTCCTAGTTCCGCGTCGCAAACCCGGATAAATGTGACCTCGGATAAATTATTATTATAACACGGAGAAGCAGAAACCAATCAGGTGGCCACAAATATAATATACAGCTATACAAATGTAACAAATGACATTTTGTGAATTGAATTTGTTTCCCGGAACTTTGGGAAATTTGGGAAATGCCAAAATATTTGTAAGGTGAATCAGATTTCCCCATAAGGAATAATGTAAAGTGGGATAATGCGTTCCAGGCCAACAAAATCAATATTTAAAAAATAAAAATAAAAACCAATATGCAGGAATATGATTTACTTGTTAGGATCTAATAATGGAAAACATTATCTTTACTGGGCGCTTTGTGTGTGGACATGACGGGGATGACGTTCGGAGGAGCGGGGAATTATTGTTTGGAAGGAGAATATCCTTCCGTTACCATATCCGACTAAGACGAATTTTTAACGAATCCCGACTCGTAAAGCGAAGTTCGTTGTATTATAACGCGATGTAAAGCCCTCACCCAGAACTTGACTAAGAAGAAGGCACTCTGCGGTCCTTTCCCAAACAGCTCCTTCAGGCCTCCTTTCTTCTCCGGGAATTTGTCGTAGATCTGGCGGATGTCCACCGACTCCAGCAGCGGGTCGCTGTACGATTGGCTCGTCTGGCTGATGTGTACAAACAGGTGCTTGTTGTACTGCGGAGAACATTAACATTAGAGACAATGACAAAAAAAAAATCTTGACCAACGCGTAAATTAGAGATTTTTACTTCTCACTTGTATTTTCTTCACATAACCTGTTAAGAAGCCGGGGCCAGAATTAAGGGCCCAAGAATGGCATCTTGGTGATACCAGGGCCTTAACCTCTGAGGTTCCCTATGTATATCAAATATTGGATGCCATCACATACCATCACATATAAAAAAAAAAGGGGGTTTTATTCCACCTTTTAATATTTAATATTAATATTTTATCATTAAAAATATTTGTAAACATGTTACATATTTTTTATATTAATATTTTATCATTAAAAAATATTTACCATTTTATCATTTTTTAAACATCAACATTTTAGGATACAAAAATACTTTTATACATTTTATACCTTTTTAATATTAATATTTTATAATTACAAAAATATTCGTCAACATTTTATCATTTTTTTAAATATTAATATTTGATCATTAAAAACATTTGTTAACATAATTATAATTTTAATGCTAATATTTTATAATAAAAAATATTTTGTTAACATTTTATAACTTGTTTTGTAGATTTACCTAATAATATATATTTACCTAATATTTACCTAATATATATATTTTAAATATTAATATTTAAGTTTAATATATATATATTTTTAATATTTACCTAGATTTACCTAATAATATATATATATATATATATAATATATATATATATATTTTTTTTTTTTTTTAATTTTTTTAATCATACACTCAATTTTTGGTAAAAAAAAAAAAAAAAAAAGAATGTTGAATTATAACGTACAGTAAATAATGTACGATTGTAAACGTTGATGAAAGCGTTTTTCCGCCGGTGATTTACGCCTCGCGGACTGAAAAGTGTAGCTATTGCGGGTTGACGACTGGACGCTGGATACGAATGATTTATAGTTTTCTTCCCGCATGCGTTAGATGAATAGCTGCTGTCACGCGGGATCCGAGCGGGAAGAAAACAGGGTTATAGATGCACTGCCAAAGTGACGGATCACTCGGCTCTGCTGCGAGAGGAACGGCGGAATGAAGCTCTCGCAGCACAGAAACACAAAGAGCTTGTCGGGGACACGGCGAGATCCGCGCTCGAGACTCAGCAACAGGATTTTTCACAGATTACTTACATTACATCAAACAAAATATCAGAACACCTGACCTTTTCAACCATAAGTGTTTCTTTCCCCCGAACTTTGACCACAAAATCAGAGGTGCACATTGTATTTGGATGCGGTAGATCTTTGGTATGTAGATCTGCTTTACATGGAGCTCCAAAACTCTTTTCCTTACATACAACCAATCACTGATCACCATTATTCCCAACAACCAATCACTGATCACCATTATTCTTGGGATCAACAACCAATCACTGATCACCATTATTCCCAACAACCAATCACTGATCACCATTATTCTCCAACAACCAATCACTGATCACCATTATTCCCAACAACCAATCACTGATCACCCTTATTCTCAACAACCAATCACTGATCACCCTTATTCCCAACAACCAATCAATGATCAGCATTACTCTTAATAGCCAATCACTGATACACATTATTATTGACATCCAGTCACTGATCACCCTTATTCCCAACAGCCAATCACTGATCACCATTATTCCCAACAGCCAATCACTGATCACCATTATTTCTAACAGCCAATCACTGATCACCATTATTTCTAACATGCAATCACTGAACAGCGTTATTCCCAACAGCCAATCACTGATCAGAATAATTCCCAACAATCAATCACTGATCACCAATTGATTCACCCTCTAACAATCATTCCAATCATTGATCACCATTATTCCAACATCAATCAATTGATCAGCATTATTCTTGACATCCAATCACTGATCACCATTATTTCTAACAGCCAATCATTGATCACCATTATTTCTAACAGCCAATCACTGATCAGCATTATTCCCAACAACCAATCACTGATCAGCATTATTCTTAATAGCCACTCACTGATCAGCATTATTCCCAACAACCAATCACTGATCAGCATTATTCTTAATAGCCACTCACTGATCACCATTATTCTTGACATCCAATCACTGATCACCATTATTCCCAACAACCAATCACTGATCAGCATTATTTCTAACAGCCAATCACAGATCAGCATTATTCCCAAAGCTAGAAGACAATGTTCTGTGAGCGTACCGACTCTGGGTCTCTCTCCTGCTCCAGGAACGAGGAGAACTCGATCAGACGCAGTTTGTTGGTGCCGATGGAGCGTCCCTGCCACGCCGGAGGAGAGGAGGCGGGAGCTCTGGGAGGCTCGTAACCTGTAACGCAGAAGCACAAACGCGGGTCTGAGGAAAAAGAGCGATTTAGTTTGCGTACAGTGGGGGATTATAATAAAGTTTTAGCGTACCTGATAACGCGGTGGAGGCTTGGATGGGGTAGGCCTGCTGTGGAAATGGCTTAATGCTGACGAAACACACGAGAGAACTGTAAGTACATTTTCACCTTTGTGCATTTTAGCGCTAAACTAACCAGCGCTGTTTGTCCGACTACTCAAATCTGATGTAGTGCCAGTTAAAGAGTTAAAGGGCAGCACTTACTCCTGAGAGGATCCAGGATGGCCCGTCGGCAGCTGCCAGAACTACAAGCCAAACAAACAAACAAACGGAAAAACAGTCTCACTAAACAAAGTAGCAGAACAAAAGCTGGCGTCGCTCTCAAAGCAGGACATGCTTTTATTTATCATGCGGATGGATTCTCAGTGGAAGTGCAGCGCTGCTGTGTAGCTTTGTGCTGCTGTGTAGCTTTGTGCTGCTGTGTAGCTTTGTGCTGCTGTGTAGCTTTGTGCTGCTGTGTAGCTTTGTGCTGCTGTGTAGCTTTGTGCTGCTGTGTAGCTTTGTGCTGCTGGGCTTCTGGGCAGAACTTTAAACAAAATTCTGCAGTGGGTTTTTTAGTTTAATCTCTGTTCGCTGCATCTGTTTGTGTACATGCGATTGGCAGGGAGATGCATTTTAAAAACACAAATCCCTGTAGGGAGAAAAGAAAAAACAAAAACTGGTTTCCACCAAACTGGTTTGTAATTTGGGGGGCAGGGGTGAAAAAAAATCTAATGTCATGCTGTAAGGAAACGTTGAAGCACATAATTGTGTAGATCATCGTTAAGATTGACATCTGTTCGATCAGGGAAGACAATTAGTGACTTTGTGTCTTTAAACGAGTACCATTAATCCCAAAAACTAACCACTAATCACCAACAACTAACCACTAATAACCACCAACCCAACAACTAACCACTATTAATCACCACCAACTAACCACTATTAATCACCACCAACTAACCACTAATCACCATTAATCACCACCAACTAACCACTAATCAACAA
>JACRUU010000004.1:2749351-2759351 GCA_030449085.1 Kryptopterus vitreolus
CTGCAGGCCACTCATCACTCGCTTCATTTACTCGCTACACAATGGAAGTGTTTCAGCACTGCGAGGAAAAAAAAAAAAAGAGAGAGAAGAGGGGGAGTGAGAGAGAGAGAGAGAGAGCGAGAGAGAGAGGGAGGGAAGGAAAAAAAAGTGCAACCGAGTGTACAGTATTTCTGTTTCTCATTATGGGGCGTGTCTTAATCCCAAATTGTAGGGTTTAAATAATAATGTATTTTTTTTGGGGGGGGGGGGTTTGGGGGGGGGGTATTTATGTAAAACTCAGAGTTAATAACCCGTTTATGCAAAATTCACTTTAACAGCACTGATTTTATTGACGCGCGATTAACGCGTTACTATCTGCCGATCCCGCTCTCCTTCCGCTCCTTCGCTTTGGGTTGGGAACGAAACCCCGGAGATAACAAGAAAGAAGAAAAAAAAAAAAAAAAAGACAAATGAATGAAGAAACTTCAGTCTGTGGTTTTTCCAAGATCATTTCAACGTTGACCTTTCCTCAACCGCAGCGCTTACCGCTTCTAATGTTAGGATGAAATATACACTATATATATATATAAACTTATCTATATATATATATATATATATATATATATATCAATCACATTCATTCATTCTTCTTTTAATCTGATCTTCCCTCGGGTTCACGGGGAGTCTGTGTCTATCTCAGGCGTCTATGGGCATTAAGGCAGGATACAACCCTGGATGGAATGCCAACCCATCACAGGACAGACACACACTCACTCATTCATTCACACACTCAGACAGATAGATGCATGGAAACTAAGCTATGGAGAGAGAGAGAGAGAGAGAGAGAGAGAGAGAGAGAGATGGATGGATGGATGGATGGGGGATGGATGGATAGAGAGATACACAGATAGATGGATAGATGGATAGATGGATGAACACCGACAGACCAGACAGACAGAAAAAGACAGATAGATGCATGGATACTAAGTTATGGAGAGAGAGAGCGAGAGAGAGAGATGGATGGATGGATAGAGAGATGAACACAGACAGACCAGACAGACAGATAGGTAGATAGACAGATAGATAGATGGATGAACACAGACAGATAGATAGATAGATAGATGCATGGATAAGTTATGTAGAGAGAGAGAGAGAGAGAGAGAGAGAGGATGGATGATGGATGGATGAACACAGACAGACAGATAGGTAGATAGGCAGATAGATAGACAGACAAGTAAAAAGATTGATATAAAAAAATTGGATGTTCAAAAAGAAAGAACAAACATATCTTGCGATCTGTGATATATATAATATATATAGATATATATATATATATATATATATATACACACACACACACACACACACACACACACACACACACACACACACACACACCCACACACACACACACACACACACATATATACAGATTATATTAAATAGAGAGACAGAATAACACTTAGGGAAAAACTCAAGTCAATATTTGTATTATGCTATTTGTTCTTATGTGTCATATTTACACCACATCACTTTAGCGCCAGTGAAATCAAAGCCAACAATTCCAGGGACGCGACTTCAGCGTTCACCACAAAACTGGAAGTGAACTGCGGCGTCGTGCGACGAAATAATTACCGACGGAACTGCGATTTAAGGACGTTTGTGAAAGAGCAATTAGACAGAGTTCTCCGCACTTTTGCACCCTGTGGGTGCGAGCTGCTGATAATATCAGCACTTTAAATAACAAAGCCTCCGAGTGCCAGCGTGTAAATGTGTTTCACTTCAGGTAAAAGAAAAAAAAAAAAAAAAAAAAAAAGATTTGAAGGGTCTTTTGAATAAGCAATGAAACTGACCTTGAGCGGAACATGTAGAACAATTACACCCTGACACAACGCGTTCACATTTCAAATGACTTTTCATTTCATTTCATTGTCGCTGTGCATATTCTGTACACAACACACTGTAAACAAACAACATTCTACCAGGACCAATATTCTTCCTTTCACCACATTGGATCACCTCTATATATGTCCCACTCAAACCAAACATCTGTAGGTCTTTCTACACCCTCCATAAACCTTTATATAAACCTTTACATCCATATGTGTGTATATATATATATTAGATATATATATATATATATATATATATATATATATATATATATATATATAGATATATATATATATATATTATATATATCTAATATATAAATAAAAGGGGCACGGTGGTTAGCATGTTCGCCTCACACCGCCAGGGTCCGGGTTCGATTCCCGTCTCGGCCATGTGTGTGTGGATTTTGAGCATGTTCTCCCCGTGCCTCAGGAGGTTTTTCTCCGGGTTCTCCGGTTTCCTCCCCCGGTCCAAAAACATGCCCGGTAGGTTGATTGGCACCTTGGAAAATTGTCCCTAGTGTATGAATGAGTGTGTGTGTGTCCTGTGATGCGTTGGCATTCCATCCAGGGTGTATCCTGCCTTAATGCCCATAGACGCCTGAGATAGGCACAGACTCCCCGTGAACCCGAAAGGGAAGATCGGATATATAGTGGTAGAAGAAGATGAATGAATGAATGAATATATATATATATTTCAGTAAATAACGCTTTACATTTTCCACACGAGCGTCACACATCTGGAGCAGAGGCTGGGCGAGTTACTGATGTCGTGCCAATATCATGCAGCGTCTCACTTCACACCTCAGAGAAAAGCACGTCGAACGGCGAAGGGGTTAAAACTGCACGCCTGAAGCAGCTAAAGATGAAAGGTGAACTGGGAAGGTTTGTGGACTGGTTTGGAATTCCACAGCGAGAGAGTAAATGATGCCGGTCGAGTTTGTGAAGGCAAAGGTCATACAGAAGGAGTTTTTTTACCAGCCTTGGGCTGACCCTGAATGACCTTAAACAGCCGTGTTGGACAGGATCACGTCTCCCGTACGCAGCGCTCGCCTGGAGCTCGGACAACTTTATTCTCTTCCTCTCAAAACCAATAACATCTGAAACGTTCTCAAGTTCTATTCAGATTTAACATTCTATTTAACAGAGCTTTTGTTTTTTTTTGAGTTTCTTTATATACACATCATATATGTATATATGTATATATATATATACATCATATAAACATGTTCACGTCAGTAAACGCGGTAGTGGTGAATTCCCGAGAACGTCCACGGCACAGCGGATTTACATTTAAGCCACGCCCACAAATCTACTTACAAAACAAAGAGTGCAGAGAATTCACAATGCATATCTATATTAAACTAGACTGATGGATGGATGGATGGATAGATAGACAGATAGGCAAAGACAGGGTCGATAGATAGATGGATAGACAGATAGGCAATAGGACAGGGTAGGCAAGATGACAGGTAAGATAGATAGATAGACAGATAGACAGGGACACACAGATGATAGATAGACAGACAGACAGAAAGATAGACACACACAGGGTCTTTAGACAGACAGACAGACAGATGGGTGGACAGACAGGCAGACAGACAGACAGAAAGACAGATAGATAGACACATACAGGGTCTTTAGACAGACAGACATGGTCTTTAGATAGATAGATAGATACAGACAGAGTCTTTAGATAGATAGATAGATAGATAGATAGAGACAGACAGGGTCGATAGAGACAGACAGACAGACAGACAGACAGACACACAGACAGACAGGGTCGATAGATAGATAGATAGTTAGATAGACAGACAGACAGGCAGACAGATAGACACACACAGGGTCTTTAGACAGACAGGGTCTTCAGACAGACAGACAGACAGATAGATGGATGGACAGACAGGCAGACAGAAAGACAGATAGATAGACACATACAGGTTCTTTAGACAGACAGACTCTTTAGATAGATAGATAGATAGATAGAGACAGACAGGGTCTTTAGATAGATAGATGGATATATAGATAGATAGATGGATATATAGATAGCTGGATGGATTTATAGACAGATAGATAGATAGAGAGATAAAGTCTAAAGTGAACACTACAGCTCTGTACAGCTTCACCGTCTCACTCACATCCTAAAATCATTCCTACATTACAATCAGAAACAAGTGGCTTTTGCAAAGAAACGGGAATCTCGCGTGCGACGGGACGTGTGTGGCGGGGGGGGTTGGGGGGTGGGGGGGGGGGAGGGGTCGGGCGATTCCGACCCCCGCGGACGTGACGGGACGTCGTACCTGTTGACGGCGGCCGTCGCGGCGAGTGAAAGTTTTCAAATGTCACCCGGTTTTTAAAGTAAAGGTCAAAAATGTAAAAGCAGATGGCGGTGTGAATAAATCCCCCTGCTAACATCTCCACTCCCACTGCAGGTGTTTCCCTCCGAGCAGGGCTGAGGGGCGCGGCCTGCTTTCCCCCTGCCAGATAAAGCCCTTTTATACACCACAACACACACACACACACACACACACACACACGCATCTGATTAGTGCTAAGCAGCTGTCCTTTGTGAGTGCTGGAGCCAGTAACATGATGACTCCCCTCTGTCTGCGGCCTGCGCTTATAAAGCCAGATGGCACGAAACCATGACGGAAAAGTCCTGAGAAATCCAAAATAAATAAATAAATAAATAAATAAATAAATAGATATATAAAATCCTAAACTGCTCGATACAAGCGCTTAAAACTTTACATTATATGGGCAAAAGTGTCTCAGGATAAGGTTTATATTTGCTTCGCGAGCGTCATTTAGTGTCCGTAATAAACTCCGCACTCGTTTTATCAAGGCACTGATGAAGGGATTAACGAGGAGCGCCTCGGGGGCAGTGCAGTCGTTTATTTACTGGGTGGATGTGAGAAGTCTATAGCAGGAGACCGTCCAAAGGGTTCCCATTAGACTTTGGTAGTTGAGGCGCTGCAGTGGCTCGACTGTGGGTGTCTATGGGACATTAAGGCAGGATACACCCTGGATGGAATGCCAACCCATCGCAGGACACACACACACACACACACACACACATTCATACACTAGGGACAATTTCCAAGGTGCCAATCAACCTACCGTGCATGTTTTTGGACCGGGGGGAGGAAACCGGAGAACCCGGGAGAAAAAAAACCCCCTGAGACACGGGGAGAACAGGGGGAAAAGAGAACATGCAAACTCCACACACACATGGCCGAGACGGGAATCGAACCCGGACCCTGGAGGTGTGAGGCGAACGTGCGAACCACTAAACCACCGTGCCTCTCCCCTCTGTATCCAATATCGATTTTTGTCACATTGAACAGATCTAGGAACAGGTAATATTTCTCCTGGTTGAAAGATGAATTATGAAATTATATATTAGATATATATATATATATATATATATATATATAATATATATATATATATATATATATATATAAATAACATGGAGTAGTAAGATTGGCCTGATTAATGTGGGCCTCACGAACATTAAGACAGCTCCATTGAAATTTCCTTAAGAAAGTAACCCGAGCGTCACACGATAAAGCGCCCGGCCAATCAGACACCGAGTAGAAAATCTGCATTGGGGAAAACACCCCCTCTCCCCCCCCCCCCCCCCCCGCCAGAATCGTCCTTATTATCTGTAATAATCTGAAAAGTGGCACAATGTTTGCTTATTATGAGTTGTTGTTTTTTTTGTATGAGTCACCATTTGCGTAAAATAAATAAATAAATAAAATTCCACCATGCATATTCGGGAGTCACGAATAAAGAGAGAGAGAGAGAGAGACTGAGAGTGTGTGTGTGTGTGTGTGGGTGTGTGTGTTTTGTGTTAGTGTGTGTGTCTTCGGATGGTGGAAAAAGATTGCACCAACTTGCTGAAAATCACAGCCCACAGCAGGGAACACAGACCACGTTGTTGAGGAGGAGAAAACAGACTTAAAAAACAAAACAACAATCTTGAAAAACAAAACAAAAAAACAAACAAGCGGGAAAAAAAAAAAAAAAAACAAACAAAACAAAAAAAAAAACAAAAAAAAAAAAAAAACAAACAAAAAAAACAAAAAACACACAAGAAAAAAAAAAAAAAAACAAAAAAAAAAAAAAAAAAAAAAAAAAAAGCGGAAAAAAACAAAAAAAAATCGGGAAAAAAAAAAAAACACACACCAAACAAGCTTTTAAAAAACAAACAAACAAAAAACACAAACAATCTTAAAAAAAAAAAAAAAAAAAAAAAAAAAAAAAAAAAAAAAAACAAACAAAAAAACAAAAAAAACCACACAATCTTTTAAAAAAAAAAAAGAAGAAAACAGATGCTTGATGATTTAACCCCCCCCATTACAGAAAAAAAACATGCTATTCAAAGGAATGGAAGACGGACAAAACAGTCGAGTGTTACGAGTCACCGACACGTCATAAAGACCGTTTTGATCTGACTCAGCAGCCTGGAGGTAGACGTCCACATCCAGCTGTTGGTGGGCGAGAAGGAGGCCAGCGGTTTGTGCGGCACATCAAGCCGACCTTCTGATATTAGTGTATCACTGATCAGATGGGCAGATAGGGAAGTGTTTATGGGGGGGGGGGGGTTGGTGTGGCGTTCGCACCTCGCATCAGTTGATGGAACAGATCGAACCTCGACATAACAGTCTACACAAAACTCCCGTCCAATATTGTGGAGATCCTCAAACAACACATCGACCCACACATTCCTGATTGGACGGAGGAATTTGGAATTTCTTGGTGTTGCGCGACACCTCAGAAAGATCTCGGACCTTCAAAGAGAAGACGCCAAACCTGCCACAATGATGTGGCAACTCCATCTGATTTCCACTTCATGAAGGTCTTGGCCCTTCAGAAAAAAAAGAAGGAGCCTGTGCCTATCTCAGGCGTCTATGGGCATTAAGGCAGGATACACCCTGGATGGAATGCCAACCCATCGCAGGGGCACACACACACTCACACACCACACACACAACACACACACACACACACACACTAGGGACAATTTTCAAAGGTGCCAATCAACCTACCGTGCATGTTTTTGGACCGGGGGAGGAAACCGGAGAACCCGGAGAAAAACCCCCTGAGCCCCGGGGAGAGGAGAACAAGCGCAAACTCCACACACACATGGCCGAGACAGGAATCGAACCAGGACCCTGGCGGGTGTGAGGCGAACGTGCTAACCACTACTATATATATATATATATATATTATATATATATATATATATAGATTATATATATAGAGATATATAGATTAGAGATAGACATATATAGGAGCTAACATATCATACACACACACACCATCCATATATATATATATATATATATATATATATATATATATATATATATATATATATATATATATATATAATCCTCCTCATCCCCCCCCCCCTAACAAACCTGTTACCAGTCACCTCCCATCTGACCCCATTTCATACAACACAAAAGAAAGCCGACGCCAGGCGTCTATAAGAACACAAATACACTGAATATACATAGAGGGTTATTTTTCTTTTTTTTGTACTAACAGCTTCGAAAGCTTCGTTTTTGAACAGTGAACTTCAACTTTAGAGAAACAGCGGTCGCCGGGGCACAATGAGGCGCTCATCAAAAAGCAATTCAACAGGCGTTGTGTGGAGCGCTCTCTCCCATTCTGCCCTGCCCAGTGAGACTCCTGCTTTAATTCAGAGTTTCAAAGAACGAAGGAAGAAAAGAGAGAGAGAGAGGAAAAAAATAAAGCGTCTATTGCATTTTCCTGAGCCAGAGGGAAAAACTACTTTTTAAATCCGAAAAAATGCCCTATTTACCCGCACGGCACGGAGTGAACCGCAATCCACGGTGGTTATTTAGGATTTTAAATAGGAATTTTGTATTTAAAAAAAAAAAAAATAATAAATACATACAATTTAAAAACAAGAATAGTAGGTGTAGGTTTAGGTCAGGGGTGCACATATTTTTGGACACACTCAAATCATGTCAGTTTTCGGGGTGAAAAAAGGAAATTGTGATCTTGTAATTGTCACATCGACATTAAAGCACGCATAAACCGTCGTGGAAGCGCAGGGCCAGCCATTATACGACGCCCCCTGGAGGACAGTGGCTTAAGGGCCTTAAGGCCAAGGACCCAAGAGTGGCATATCACCGGTCCATAATTGTCCAAATCGGATCATATCGGGGGCACGGTGGTTTAGTGGTTCGCACGTTCGCCTCACACCGCCAGGGTCCGGGTTCGATTCCCGTCTCGGCCATGTGTGTGTGGAGTTTGAGCATGTTCTCCGCGTGTCTCAGGGGGTTTTTCTCCGAGTTCTCCGGTTTCCTCCTCCGGTCCAAAAACATGCACAGTAGGTTGATTGGCACCTTGGAAATTGTCCCTAGTGTATGAATGTGTGTGTGTGTGTTTGATGGGTTGGCATTCCATCCAGGGTGTATCCTGCCTTAATGCCCATAGACGCCTGAGATAGACACAGACTCCCCGTGACCCGAGGGAAGATCGGATAAAGCGGTAGAAGATGAATGAATGAATGAATGAATCATATCGACCTTATCCTGTAATTCCCTGACGTTCCACCAGATGGCGCATTAGACACGGCGAGACATTGAGTGTCAAAATGCTCTCTCTCTCTGCTCTTTATATGCTTGTGTTTGATATGTATGCATCTGGTGCTGGCCCGGGCCCCGGCCCCGTTTGTCAAAAAGTCAACTTAGCCCTTGAAGCAAAAAAGTTTGCCCCCCCCCCCCCAGATTTCTAGCTACCATTCCTTACGACAACATCCTCCCGAAGTAGCCTCGGCTCACAGCCGCACTGTCCCACTTTCTCGACCTGACTTTCGCTCCGACCAATGGCAGTCCAGCTGTAAATCTTCCTTACGTATCGATTCCCAAGACGCTCGGCTGCGTGGGATTTTTTTTCTCTTTTTTTTTTTTTCCCTTTACGAGAGATATTGATGGAACGCGGCGCCTCCGCGATGCGTCCTGAAGTGAAACATCGCTCGCCTGCGAGGCTCTTATACCTGCGTTTAGAATTGATCATCCGGACCGTGATCACGCCGCACTCATCCATCTTCCTGCTAAACCGCAGACTTCTCAATCCACGACGAGAGCTCATTTAAACGCTATTTAAATTAGACTGGAATCCTAGAATCTGATTGGTCCTTGAGCAGCAAATCAGAATTCACAATATCTCTATGAGGTTCTGCAGCCAAACACTTTCTCAGCGTGATATTATCTTAAATAAATATTTGAAATAAATTAACATCTTCTTTTTACCCCAAGTGTGTGTGTGTGTGTGGGGGGGGGGTTTGGGTGTATATTATCACTGGAAATATATACAGAAAATAATTTTTTACATGAGTAAATAAATGTAAAAATACAAATGTAATTAATAAAAAAAATAGATATTTTTAATTAATATGAACATTTTGTGCTAATACAAAATTGTGTTCATAAAAATCTAAAAAAATTAGTGCAAAAGACACACGCAGACAGATAGACAGGCAGACAGAGACAGGCAGACAGATAGACAGGCAGACAGAGACAGGCAGACAGAGACAGGCAGACAGACAGACACATGCAGACAGGCAGCCAGATAGACAGACAGAGACACGCAGACAGACAGAGACAGGCAGACACAGAGACAGACAGACACACAGACAGACAGGCAGACAGACTCGGGTGTTTCAGTTATTGAGTGGAAGATTAAATCGGTTCTTTATCAGCCTCGGGAGGAAACGGTCTAATGGAATTAAAGCGTACGTTCGCTCTGCGCGGGTTAATCACTCGGGGAAACGACGCTGCACTCGTTTACGATCGAGAACCGAACAAAAAGGAATCCAGACGTCTCCCAATACAGGCGGAAAAATCCTCCCGACACAAACAGCAGACCAGAAGATAAAATACTGCGTGGAGGCGACAGGAGTGTAGCAGAGATACATGATGGTCACTATATAATATACATGATGGTCACTATACAGGGATGGAAGGAGGGAAGGAAAAAAAAAAGGAGAGAGGGATGGCAGGAAGGGAAGGAAGGAAGGAAGAAAGAAAGACAAAAAAAAAAAAAATGAAAAAAAAAAAGGAAAAAAAAAAAAAAAAAAAAAA
>JACRUU010000004.1:2764351-2766851 GCA_030449085.1 Kryptopterus vitreolus
ATTAGTCCCATTGTTTGTTGCATTCATTCATTCATTCGTCTTCTACCGCTTTATCCGATCTTCCCTCGGGTCACGAACGGGCCTCTGTAGTCTGGCTGTTGTCTGTATCTCAGGCGTATCTATGGGTATTAAGGCAGGATACACCTGGATGGATGATGCCAATCCCGGGACATCACAGGGGGATCACATGATGGCACACACACACACACCACACACACACACACACACACACACACACACACACATTCATACACTAGGGACACATTTTCCAAGGTGCCAATCAACCTAACCGTGCATGTTTTTGGACCGGGGGAGGAAACCGGAGAACCCGGAGTAAAACCCCCTGAGGCACGGGGAGAAAATGCATGCACAAAACTCCAAACTCCACACACACACACACACACATGGCCGAGACGGGAATCGAACCCGGACCCTGGACTTGTGAGGCGAACGTGTTAACCACTAAACCACGGTGACCCCTGTTTGTTTGTTTATTTAGTGTCTCCTGGCTCTACAATTGTCTGGTTTTGTCTGCACGAGAGCTTCTTGTACGCCGCCTTCCCCCGTCCGACGTTATTCTCTGAAATCACAGCGACAGCCGGAGCGACTCGGCACACCACCTTCGAACGCCCACGCAGCCCCCCCCCCCCCCCCGTGAAAAGCCAATGAGGAGACGTGCAATCCAAGAGCTAATCGAGGAGTTTGCGGTTAATCCGGAACACCTGTGATCACACTGGAGAACAATTCCACAGTTTGTTCCCGGTTTGGGGGGGGCAAGGGGGCGGGGGGGTGGGGGGGGTTTGGGGATGTTGACTCGAAATGGTTTGTAATAAATCCTGACATGAAATGTAGGGAAATGACCCGGGGGACAAGTACATGTTGCACCACATTGATGTCGAAACTTTCTAAGATTTTTCAAACACAAAACAAATAAATAAAAGTGACCTAAAGTAATACGTTAAAAGTTAATAAAAGTAACGGAATGTATTGTGTATCCTCACATACTATCTTTACCACTTATCTTTAACCCACCTCATTGAGAAATGCATGTTATTTACATTTACGGCATTTGGCAGACGCCCTCATCCAGAGCTCCTTACAGCTGAGCAATTAAGGGTTAAGGGCCTTACTCAAGGGCCCACTAGTTGAATCATGGTGATGGTGGTGGGATTTGCAACCTCCCGGTCCAGAGGACAGGAGTGTATTAACCACTGAGCTTGAATTCCCTCACAAAGGCTTTACAATTAAAATATATATATATATATATATATATATATATATATATATATATATATAATGAAATTATAATAATAAATAATAATTTTAAAAAAATGATAATAAATACACAACAATGCCAGGGGTTAAAGGTATTAAAGAAGAAATTAGAGGTAAAGCAGCAGCTCGGTTAAGTAGATCGTATCTTTTTTGGGGGGGGGGGATTGCACAATTTAATCAATATAATAAAATGTTTTTATTATATTTATTGAATTTATATTTCTATAGTTTTTTCATACAATAACAAATATATAGAAATAATATATAAAACCAATATTTTATTATACAATTTTATTAGCGATTTTATTAAGAAATGTTTTAAAAATATATAAACTATTGTTCACAAATGGTATATATATATATATATATATATATATATATATATATATATAAATAAATTATAATGTATTATAAAAATTTATAAAAAGGTCCTGAAATTGAACCACAACAGTAAAAATAAAGTTAACAAAATATTCAAACACGAAAAAATAACGTATCTTGTTGCAAAAACCACACGATCCAGTTAGCTGGGTAGCCCCCCCCCTACCCCCCCCCTCCCTGGATTGACAGGGGACACAGAATATGCTCCGCCCCCCACCACATGACTCCCGGCTGTGGCTTTGTCATGATTTGTACTTGGGATTCTAAAGGTAGGAGGAGCCTATTCTGTCCGCCCTGTCAATCTCCTTGACTGTTTGATGCGCCCTGTCAATCATAATTAAATGGGGGGGGGGGGGGGGGGGGGGGGGGGGGGGGCTCGGAACGGACCAATCACGAACAAGAACCGGAGCCTGTGGTTTAGGCTTTTTTTTTTTTTTTGTTTAGGCTTTGTTTAGGCTTTTTTTCCCCAATTTATATATATATATATATATATATATATATATATATATATATATATATATATATATATATATATATATATATATATATATATATATATATATATATATTTTTATCTTTTCTTTTATCCAAAATACACAGATATAGATAGCTCATTGGTGGTTAAGGCACTGGGCTATTGATCGGAAGGTCGTGGGTTCGAACCCCGGTATTACCAAGCTTCTTTGACACTTAATTGTTTGTCCTCTAGGGGGCGCTGTATATATATATATATATATATATATATATATATATATATATATATATTTAAAAAAAAAGCTAGTATATGCGAAGAAAAGAAACAACCGTCTATTGCCTGGGTCACATGACCTACCTTCTTAAATGG
>JACRUU010000004.1:2771851-2774351 GCA_030449085.1 Kryptopterus vitreolus
AACCCTCACTAGTAAGTCGCTCTGGATACGGGCGTCTTCCAAATGCCATAAATGTAAAAGTGTGGCTAACAAGCTAAGCTAAGTGTAAGCTAAGCTAAGCCTGCGGTCGGTTCACCGTTTGGAAACGACAAAGCGTGACATTAGCGCTGTGTGGCGGTTGAACGTAATGCTGTAATGTCCACGTGGCTGAAATCTACACACGAGGAAGGAAAGACAGGCGGACGTGTAATAAAGACAGACGAACGCTAATACGCGTGTACAGCGTCGCGAGCCGTTTCGCTCCTCGGCGTGAATATTCGATTATGCGGCGCATTAGCAGGAGGAACATCGCGAGCCGGCCGGATACTCCGTATACAAGCGAGACCGGCGGGAGGTCTCTCCATCACACTTCATTAGCGAATTAGATTGTAATCGAGCGGCCGGGCTCGTCTTCCACGCGTTAGCCGCAAACTCCAATTAAGGCAATTCCCACGGAGAGGACAACAAACAGCGCAGGTTTCAAATTGACACATATGTGTGTGTGTGTGTGTGTGTGTGTGTGTGTGTCATTCAGCTCAGTGTGGAAATGAGTCGAATATTTTTGCAACCCGGGGAGTTCTTGTTTTTGTACGATATTCCTATTAAACACGAGGGGTGTAAACGCTACACGCATTTGGACCGAGCCGGTCCGGTTCCGAGCCTTCGGGTTCGGTTCCGTTTCTCACCCGGAATTCCCTGCGTAAACATATGAAGCGTTTGATCTGTAATAATTTGTTGTTTGTTTTGTTTGTGTTTATGTCCTGATGAAATTTGGCAAACAAATTACACTGTGTATATGGGGAGATTTGGCCACTTCTTGTCAACGCCAATGTTTATTTATTTATTTATTTACGACATTTTGGATTGTTTTACGTTTTATGTCAAAAATTTCCCTGAAAATTCCTCCTGCAAATTCCACACATCGAGGAAGTGAATCAAGGAAGGATGGAGGAAACGATGGAACGGATGGAAATATCTTGTGCGCTTCTTTGATAAAGTATACTGAAATAAAATGACTTATTAAATGTAAAAAAAACACACACACACACACACACACACACACACACACACTTATATACACACACGTATTACCAAAAAAAAAAAAAAAAAAAAAAAGTCTAACAAATGTAAACTATTTCTTTTATGTTATTCATTTTCTGTCATTTTTATTTAATGAATAATAATCAATTAATTCATTAACGTAATCAAAATAATTAAAATAAATGTGTATTGCATTAATTTGATTTATTCTAATATTATTCTAATAGTTTTTTCTATTTAAACTAAGCGGTCTGATTCTTTAAAAAGATTTTTATACTGTTTTTAACTCGAGGTTCACAAATGTTAATATTATTATTATTATTATTAATTATTATTATTATTATTAATAATAATAAAAATATTATTATTATTACTATTGTTATTAATATTAGTATTAATAATATATTATTTTTAATAGTAATATTATCATTATTAGTAGTAGTAGTAGTAGTAATAATATTAGTATTATTATTATTATCATTATTATTATTAATAATAATAATAATTAATTAATAATAATAATAATAATAATTAAACATTATTATTAATAATAAAAGAAAAGGACGGGACAGCGTTTATTTCCCCCCTGTACTGTATCGAAATTAAAACTAAAACCGGACTTTGACTCCGAACATCGATGTTTGCTGAACTCATCATTTGATTCACGAATCAGGATTCACGATTCCAATTACATTTGTCCAATTATTATTATTATTATTATTATTATTATTATTATTATTAATTTTCTGTTATTATTATTATTGCTACTGTTGTTTTATAATTGTTATTATTATTACTATTATTACTGTTGTTGTTTTATTATTGTTATGATTAATATTTTATTATTGTTATTGTTTCTGTTAAAATTCTTTATGAATTTTAAAATTTAAATTTTTTTTTATTGTTTATTATTATTGTTATTATTATTGTTGTTAATATTTTATTATTATTACTGTTATTATTATTATTACTGTTATAGTATTAGTATTGTTATGATTAATATTGTATCATTATTGTTATTGTTGTTATAATAATAATAATAGTAATTATACAATTAATAATGATAATTGTTTTTATTATTATTGTTGTTGTTATTATTATTAATACTTTATTATTATCATGATTGTTATTATTGTTATTATTACTGCTAGTAGTATTATCGATAATAATAACAATGACGACAACAAATGTACATGATTTTGAATCGTGAATCATTGCTAAATTACACGCATCCCATCGTTTGTGTAAATAATACACAAATAAACAGCTACGATTCTTCAATACTGAAACCAAACAACATTGTATCACTCCACAATCATGTGTTTCTTCCCCCCCCCCCCCCCCCCCAAAATAAACCCCCCTAACTATTATTTCCTTATTATTCCTTAACGCGGATACGACGTGCTGGTGCTCGGGACTATTAGTCTCACTGTCAGACTCT
>JACRUU010000004.1:2784351-2786851 GCA_030449085.1 Kryptopterus vitreolus
GTGTCAACTGTGTTAAATCCGTGTGTGTGTGTGTGTGTGTTTCGTGTCTTACCTCGCTCACACAGGTGGGCATACACATCCCATGGGAGCCGCTGTTCTCCACCACACACACACACACAAGCAGGCGTACGCATTAGTAAGAGTCCGCAGTATAGTGGGGGGGGGGGGGGGGGGGGGGGTGGTGGGGGTGGGGGGGTGGGGTGGTGGGGGGGGGTCCGCAATTGAGTCCCCATTTTCAATAATCCTTTCCCATATGATTAAGTACCCATATCTCCCAATTAATCCTTTACTTTCCCATATGATGAATTAATTCTTCTCGGACGACAGCGAATTTACGGTTAATGGGGGCTTTCGGTATCTTTTTCCGAAAGGGCAAATAGGATCTGCGCGTGAATGATTGCCCCCCTGTGGTCAGAGGCGGCCCCGGGGCTGAGAGCAGTAAATAGGATGACCGAGGATGATGCAGCAATGCACAGCATTAAAATGCTTTCAAGTATCTGTCAGCCGAGCCGCTGGGATTCAGAAATCGGGTTTAGTGCAACGTTGACTGATACGCTCCCATAACGAGGGCTTTTATTTCCTACAGCACGGATTCACTTAGATTTCGCCTTATTCCATTACTGTTATTTGTTTCGGAGGGGAGGGGGGGGGTTCTTTTTCCTAATGCATGTCGAAGGAAGAATTGCTGAAGGATTAACTAGGGTTTTTTTTTCCTCTTTTCCCTCCACCAGGTCCCACGTGCACATTCCATAATCAAAAACCCGAATGGCCGAGCTGACAGGAAGCCTGTTAACGCCAAATAATCACTCGGTACAGCCACGGCGTGATGAAAAGCATCTACAGCCTTTTTAATCATATCTTAATCATGCTTGCATTCATTTGACCTCGTCCTGTAATTCCCTGACGTTCCACCAGGTGGCGCATTAGGCACCGTGATGCATTAACATTAATGCATTATGCATGTTGATGTTTAATATGTGTGCATCCGGTACGGGCCCGACCCTGCCCGTCCTGAGCCCTCCATCCTCACCCACTTCTCCATGCTCCCTCCCTCCATCCATCCATCCTCATCCGCTTCTCCATGCTCCTTCCATCCTCAACCCACTTCTCCATGCTCCCTCCCTCCATCCATCCTCATCCGCTTCTCCATGCTCCCTCCATCCTCAACCACTGCTCCATGCTCCCTCCATCCTCAACCACTTCTCCATGCTCCCTCCATCCTCAACTACTGCTCCTGCCATCCTCAACCACTTCTCCATGCTATCTCCCTCCCTCCATCCTCAACCACTGCTCCATGCTCCTTCCATCCTCAACCACTTCACCCTCCATCCTCAACCACTTCTCCATGCTCCCTCCATCCTCAACTACTGCTCCCGCCATCCTCAACCACTTCTCCATGCTCCCTCCATCCATCCACAACCACTTCTCCATGCTCCCCTCCATCCTCAACCACTTCTCCATGCTCCCTCCATCCTCAACCACTTCTCCATGCTCCCTCCATCCTCAACCACTTCTCCATGCTCCCTCATCATCCTAAACAATTCCACATGCTCTCCATCCTAAAAAACAGCTCCTGCCATCCTCAACCACTTCTCCATGCTCCCTCCATCCTCAACCACTTCTCCATGCTCCCTCCATCCTCAACCACTTCTCCATGCTCCCTTCCATCCTCAACCACTTCTCCATGCTCCCTCCATCCTCAACCACTTCTCCATGCTCCCTTCATCCTCAACCCTCCTCCTCTCACTTCTCCATGCTCCCTCCATCCTCAACCACTTCTCCATGCTCCCTCCATCCTCAACCACTTCTCCATGCTCCCTCCATCTCCATCTCCCTCCATCCTCAACCACTTCTCCATGCTCTCCATCTCAACGCTCCCTCCCTCCATCCTCTCCACATCTCCATGCTCCCTCTCCTCTCCATGCCCCTCCATCCTCAACCACTTCTCCATGCTCCCTCCATCCTCAACCTCCTCACTCAACCACTCCATGCTCCAACCACTTCTCCACGCTCCCTCCATCCTCTCCAACCACTTCTCCACGCTCCCTCCCTCCATCCTCAACCACTTCTCCATGCTCCCTCCATCTCAACCATCCCACGCTCCCTCATCCTCAACCACTTCATGCTCCCTTCATCCTCAACTACTGCTCCCGCCATCCTCAACCACTTCTCCATGCTCCCTCCCTCCATCCTCAACCACTTCTCCATGCTCCCTCCATCCTTAACCACTTCTCCATGCTCCCTTCATCCTCAACTACTCCTCCCTCCATCCTCAACTCCTCAACTCCATCCGCTCCTCCATCCGCCCCTTCTCCTTGCTGCCTCCTTCCATCCTCAACCACTTCACCCTAGGTCCTCAACCACTGCCCCCACTTCTCCAATACATCTTCCACCTCTGCTCCTCTCACCCCAGCGCCTCCCTCAGTACACAAGGATATTGCGTTCTCACACCAAGGTGGTGACGTCTTCACATTTGCCCCCCCTGCACTTACTGACAGTG
>JACRUU010000004.1:2791851-2804351 GCA_030449085.1 Kryptopterus vitreolus
AGAGATCGGATAAAGTGGTAGAAAATGAATGAATGAATGAATATATATAATTATTTAATTTAATGCTCTATGACTCCAGCTTCCAAAAACAAGCTGGGATATGCGAAGAAAAGAATTTCCCTCAGGGGATCAATAAAGAATGTCACATTAAAAATAAGTAAATAAACAAACAAATAAATAATACAACAATCTGAACTAGGGGCACAGTGGCGTAGTGGTTAGCACGTTCGCCTCACACCGCCAGGATCCGGGTTCGATTCCCGTCTCGGTCATGTGTGTGTGGAGTTTGTGCATGTTCTCCCCGTGCCTCAGGGGGTTTTTCTCCGGGTTCTCCGGTTTCCTCCCCCGGTCCAAAAACATGCACGGTAGGTTGATTGGCACCTTGGAAAATTGTCCCTAGTGTATGAATGTGTGTGTGAATGTGTGTGTGTGTGTCCTGCGATGGGTTGGTATTCCATCCAGGGTGTATCCTGCATTAATGCCCATAGGACGCCTGAGATAGGCACAGGCTCCCCGTGACCCGATGGAAGATCGGATAAAGCGGTAGAAGATGAATGAATGAATGAATGAATGAACAATCTGAACTACAGCAGTCATTTTATTAACCCTTTCATGCATGAATTCTGAAAGCCACATTTTTTCCCCACTCAGATGGACTACATGGATTTTTTTTAGAAGTCGTTTTTTAAACAGGTGAAACAATTACACCAAAATAGAGAAAGCATTATATCTCTAAAACGAAGAAATTCTATGTGAAATTTTGTTACTAGCATTAATAATTCCTGCTCAATGCATTGCAATAGCACTAAACTCTTCATTCTTGAACATATTCTATCAAAAAATATTGCCTAAAATTGTCGACAATTATCTTACAAGCACCCTTGTATGCAAATTCCCAAAGCACCCAGGGCACAAAGCCACAAGACACGGCTTGCAGATGTTTTTGGTGTTTCTTGAGCATGCAGCGTCATGGCATCCGTTTGCATTTTTCAATTCGGCGAGCTGGGGCCAGTGGTTTCCAGGGCGAGTCTTAGAAACTGCTCTGCGCTTCAAAGGAGGTGGAGTATGGCCGGGTCTTCCTCTGGTGCTTGTCTCAATGGTACATGTGTTTATTAGTGCACGAGCTACAGATGCCTTGAAATGAAAGCATCCTTATTTTCCAATCCAGACATTCTGTACAGGTGCCAGGCATCCACAAATGGTCGCATCCAAGAAGTGAAAGAACACTCGGATGTACCACTGTTTGTTTGAGGATAATGGCAACACACTGATCCCTGAACTGGTTGTATTTGGTTTTCCGTACGACTTCTTTTTGCAGTGTTTGAGCTCTTTTAGCTGCTGCATCCTCACCCTCAGCATGCCTGCATCCTCACATCATCCTCACCATCCTCACCCTCAACTCCCTCAGCATCCCCACCCTCAACTCCCTCAGCATCCTCACCCTCAACTCCCTCACCATCCTCCCTCAACTCCCTCAGCATCCTCACCCTCAACTCCCTCAGCATCCTCACCCTCAACTCCCTCAGCATCCTCACCCTCAACTCCCTCACCCTCCACCCTCAACTCCCTCAACTCCCTCAACCATCTCCCTCACCCTCAACCCCTCAACTTCCCTCACCCCCTCAACTCAAACTCCCAGCATCCCCACCCTCAACCCCTCAACTCCCTCAGCATCCTCCACCCTCAACTCCCTCACCATCCTCACCCTCAACTCCCTCACCATCCCCACCCTCAACTCCCTCAGCATCCCCACCCTCAACTCCCTCAGCATCCTCACCCTCAACTCCCTCACCATCCCCACCCTCAACTCCCTCAGCATCCCCACCCTCAACTCCCTCAGCATCCTCACCCTCAACTCCTCAACCTCACCCTCAACCTCCCTCCACCTCAGATCCTCACCCTCAATTCCTCACCCTCAGCATCCCCACCTCAATCCTCACCCTCAGCAACTCCCCACCTCACCCCTCAGCTCCCTCACTCCCTCACGCACCCTCAACTCCCTCAGCATCCTCACCCTCAACTTCCCTCAGCATCCTCACCCTCAGCTCCCTCAGCATTCGCACCCTCAACTCCCTCAACATCCTCACCCTCAACTCCCTCAGCACCCTCACCCTCACCCTCAACTCCCTCAGCATCCTCAGCATCCTCACCCCTCAACTCCCTCAACTCCCTCAGCATTCGCACCCTCAACTCCCTCAGCATCCTCACCCTCAACTCCCTCAGTATCCTCACCCTCAGCTCCCTCACCCTCAACTCCCTCAACATCCTCACCCTCAACTCCCTCAGCACCCTCACCCTCAACTCCCTCAGCATCCCCACCCTCAACTCCCTCACCATCCTCACCCTCAACTCCCTCACCATCCCCACCCTCAACTCCCTCAGCATCCCCACCCTCAACTCCCTCACCATCCTCACCCTCAACTCCCTCACCATCCTCACCCTCAACTCCCTCAGCATCCCCACCCTCAACTCCCTCACCATCCTCACCCTCAACTCCCTCACCATCCCCACCCTCAACTCCCTCAGCATCCCCACCCTCAACTCCCTCAGCATCCTCACCCTCACCCCACCCTCAACCCCTCAACAGCCTCACCCTCAACTCCCTCACCATCCCTCAGCCATCCTCCACCCTCAACTCCCTCAGCATCCCACCCTCACCCCCATCCTCCCTCAGCATCCTCCCCTCAACTCCCTCACCATCCTCACCCTCAACTCCCTCAGCATTCCCCACCCTCAACTCCCTCAGCATTCGCCACCCTCAACTCCCTCAGCATCCTCACCCTCAACTCCCTCAACCATCCCCACCCTCAACTCCCTCAGCATCCTCACCCTCAACTCCCTCAGCATCCTCACCCTCAACTCCCTCAGCATCCTCACCCTCAACTCCCTCACCATCCTCACCCTCAACTCCCTCAGCATCCTCACCCTCAGCACTCCCAGCAGCATCCTCACCCTCAGCATCCTCACCCTCAACCCTCCCTCCTCACCCTCACCCAGCATTGCTCCCCCCCCGCACCCTCAACCCTCAACTCCCTCAGCATCCCTCACCCCTGCCGCCCTCATCCTCACCCTCAACTCCCTCAGCATCCACCCTCAACTCCCTCAGCATCCTAACCCTCAACTCCCTCAGCATCCTCACCCTCAACTCCCTCAGCATCCTCACCCTCAACTCCCTCAGCATTCGCACCCTCAACTCCCTCAGCATTCTTTTTTGCACTTACAATGGCTAACCAATAGGTGGCAGTGTAACAGACTAACACACCCTGCCGTCCACTGAAGTGGATTATATGCGACTTCTCCCTCCCTTTAACCCATGCACGTACGGGTTAAAGTGTTAAAGTGCTGGTACTATTAAAATGAACAAATCGTATCGTTTATTAAAAGCCTGGTATCGCGATACTTTTCTAGTACTGGTAAATCGTGCAACACAAATAGTGCACAATCACTGCACCTGCATGTTGTGCAATAACAAGACGGTCTGAATAGTATAAACAAATCGGTACGTACGAGTGTGTGTGTGTGTGTGTGTGTGTGTGTGTGTGTGTGTGTGGTAATTTGAGGTACCTGTGTATCCAGCTCGGCCACCTCCAGGTTCAGCTTGTTCAGGTGTTTGTTGACGAAAGTGATGAGCGTCTGCACAGACATGCGGTTCGGTGTCATTATACTGGTATACTGGTGTGTGTGTGTGTGTGTGTGTGTGTATTCTTGGACACGAATTTGCACGTCTGTGACAATTTACCTTCTTCACCACGTTGAGCTTGTCAGGTGCGTGATCGAACAGGGTGTCGAAGGCGTCGCGCTTCATGCAGGAGGAACAGGGAGAGGAGCTGCGGAGACGAGAGAGAGAGAGAGAGAGAGAGAGAGAGAGAGAGAGGGGGGAGACAAGGGCAGAGGAGGAGAGAGAGAGAGAGAAAAGGCAAAAACGTATTCATCGAAGGTGTTGATGGAGCTGGAAACAAGCATTGCTTTTTTATTCATCCTGTAATAAAAGAGATCTTTGCGATCCGTCGAGGAAATGAGATTTCCGTATCGGTGCCATGGTAACACGTACACGCGCTTAACAATGCGAAAATGCATTAAATGAATGCGACGTTCGTACGAAACATACCGTGCCTGCCAGAAAATGCCCTGTAGGAAAGAAAGGAAGAAATCAGCAAAAATAAAAAAAATTTTAAAATTCATATACAATAAACCACATTCTTTATATTACATAAAAAAGGGTGTATTTATAGTTGCTGTAATGCACATGTACAATTCATTCATTCATCTACTACCACTATATCTGATCTTCCCTCGGGTCACGGGGAGTCTGTGTCTATCTCAGGCGTCTATGGGCATTAAGGCAGGATACACCCTGGATGGAATGCCAACCCATCACAGGACGACACACACACACACACACACACACACAACACACACACACACACACACACACACACACACACTAGGGACAATTTTCCAAGGTGCCAATCAACCTACCGTGCATGTTTTTGGACTGGGAGGAAACCGGAGAACCCGGAATAAACCCCCGAGACACGGGGAGAACATGCAAACTCCACACACACACATGGCCGAGACGGGAATCGAACCCGGACCCTGGCGGTGTGTGGCGAACGTGCTAACCACTAAGCCACCGTGCCCCCCCCCACATGTACAATATTCTACAATATATATAGTAAAATATAGTAGTATTACAAATTGAATGTAACACGTGTGTGTGTGTGTGTGTGTGTACTACTCATCAGTTACCAGATAATTCAATTCAATTGTTTTTGTACAGCGATATTAATAATGAACAGCGCTGTCCATTAGGGGGCAGCACCGAGCACGCCCTTTTCTGATTTAATATACAGTATATTCTTACATATCCCAATTCAGGGAATTTTACGACGACTCAAACGTGTTTAACAATTTTTATGCTTGGTGGGATGAAGATTTTGGTGAGAAGGGGGCGGAGCCAATACATAACGCCAGACAATAAGAATGGCCAACTTTCTGACCATAAGACATTCGCCCAGGGTGCCAAAACATCTATAAACGCCCCTGACGACGGACCGAATGCCAAATACAGCATGACCGAGACGCACCGAATGCCAGTCATATTTTAAATGTATAAATTATCCTCCATGTTTATGAGGAAACTCAAAAACCCAAATGTCACACACACACACACACACACACACACTTATTGTGAGCGAAGGCACAACAAGAAGCTGAAAAACTCACTCGGTGTTGCCTGTGATTTCCTCTTGAATCTGACGAGACTGCAGAACTCCCTCCCTTTTCTGACAGTCAGGACACACACACACACACACACACACACACACACACACACGGGTTAGATAGGCAACAATTGGAGCATCACATAGGTGTGTCACTCCCTGAATATTTATAATAATAATAATAATAATAATACAAAGATTTCATCTGAGGTTGAAGGTTATTTTTATTTAATACACATTTAAGTGCATAATATTGTGTTTATTTGCTAAAACGAATAATCAATGTGAAGATTGTATTATTTGATGGATTCGTTGGGCAGATATCCACACCGATCGTTTTTTCCGGGTCGCGTTCGTGGCTGGAGCGAATGAGAAGGTTAACAAGAGCGCCCTCTAGAGGCGGATCACCGACGCCACATGCCGTTTCTCATTTCTTCATTGATAGAATGATATTGATTTCCTGCAGAATGTTTTCATGAATCAGGACTTTTGTATTATTCAGTCATTCGTCTTCTCCCGCTTTATCCGATCGTCCCTCGGGCCTATCTCAGGCGTCTATGGGCATTAAGGTAGGATACACCCTGGATGGAATGCCAACCCATCACAGGACACACACACACACATTCATACACTAGGGACAATTTTCCAAGGTGCCAATCAACCTACCGTGCATGTTTTTTTGGCCAGGGAGAGGAAACCGGAGAACCCGGAGAAAAACCCCCTGAGGCACGGGGAGAACATGCAAAACTCCACACACACATTGGCTGAGACGGGAATCGAACCCGGACCATGGCGGTGTGAGGTGAACGTGCTAACCACCGTACCCCACGACTTTATTATTATTAGTGTTATTTCTCCAATAAAAGAAAAAAAAAAAGTATTGGGTGTCCCAATACTTGTGGGGCGTATAACTGAATAAATAGTTAAAGAAGGGCAATAAATAAATAAATAAATAAATAAGTGTGAACGATTACACCCTCGTCTCGCACCTGAACCACCACCACCTGGACGGAGACGTGGTCCGGGAGGCGGATCGGAGCTCTGAAGTGCTGAGACAGCGCCACCAGGAGGTGCAGGATGGCCACCAGGCTCTTAGCGTGAACAGCTAATATGGAAAGAGAGGGATTTATTTATTTATTTATTTTATACACACACACACACACACACACACACACACAGCCTTATTTTTAAAACCGGCCGCGGCGTATCGAAGCGAGCTCACAGTCGACGTTCCACTTGGTGTTTCTGGGCGAGACTTTGAGGACCTCGTTGATGCGCTCGAGGACCGTCTGGAGCTTCTGCTTTTGTGCGATCTCCGATTGCGTCACCTCTGCCACGTTCAGCTTCTCCCCCTCCAGCTTCTCTGAGGGACGAGACACGGGGGGTGGGACAGGAGAGTTATACGAGACACGCGGATTTATTTTTTAACGCAAAATAAATAAATAAATAAATAGCCGCAGCACAATACGGCAAAAGTATTGGAACACCTGCGTTTTCCAGACCCGGACCTGTTCCAGCGCCCGTGCACAAAGCCAGCCTCATGAAAGACCTCCCTCCTGTACAGCTCCGCCCCCCCCCAGGCCTTCCTCACCTCTAATAAAACCCGAACGAACATCAAATCTAGCGGAACCATCGACGGATCCTCACCGAAGAGCTTCTGCAGAACCTGTCCGTCGTACAGGTCGTCCGTCAGCTCCTTAACGATGATCCTCTCCCCGACCAGCACGTCGTTGATCCAGTCGATAAGCACCTGGGAGACGAGGTTGCCGTTAAAATAATAAATAAATAAATAAATAAATAAATAAATAAATAAATAAATAAGTCGGCGCTCGTTTAAACGGGGGCGCGAGAACCCGTCCGGCCGCTCGCCGTCCTCACCTTCATCAGGTCCTGCAGTTTGCAGTTGTTCCTGGAGTTGGGGTCCACCATGGTGCGAACCTCATTCTCCTCTGCAAAAGGCAAGGGAAGACAAACAGGTTTATTGGCCAAGTGTGTTTACACACACACACACACACACACACACACACACACACACACACACACACACACACACACACACACAGAGATTTGATTACACTCACACTGATTTGCCCACAATCACACCCGAGGGATTTGATTTCCACTGTTGGTGATTCTCGTATTACACTATACTATATAATGCAGACTGTGCAAGACTATATAGACTATATAGAGTAAATACTATAATAAGGGGTGTGTTTGTGACTCTATAGTGACTCCTGTTAGAAATGCAGAGTCGAGAACGTGTGTGGAAGGTGAGGTGACGTACCCAGCATGGTGTCCTCCGGGTGCAGCTCGTACGGTGTGGGACTCAGGGGCAGGTTGATGGCGTTCATGCCTTCCTCCTGCAGCTCCGAGACTACACGTTACACCAGAGAGAAGAGATTCCATTTAAAAACCCCGAACACAAACACTTATCCAGGTACTGGGGGAAAAATAAACCCTGCAGATGATGTTTAATAGGGTTGACGCTCTATAGCAGAGCCATCGTCATGCTGTAACATATTTGGATTTGTTATATAGGAAGTAACGTAGGGTAGGGAAACGATTCCGATTCTGGAATCGGATACTTGAGATTAAGAATCAGATATAAAACTGGTTATAAAAGTAAATTTCGATTCCTTTCCTATCGGATCCTGGGTGCAGTTTTTTCCCCACCAGGCAATCTGCCAGGACCTTCCGCAGGTCCATTTTCCAGCCATTCCCAGGATCCTCGCCCTAATGGACCCCAGGACCTTCCGCACGTCCAATCTCCCAGGACCTTCCGCTCGCACGTCCAATCATCCATCTCCCAGGACCTTCGGCACGTCCAATCTCCCAGGACCTTCGGCACGTCCAATCTCCCAGGACCTTCCACAACCCAGCTCGTCCAATCTCCCGTCCAATCTGCCAGGACCTTCCGCACGTCCAATCTCCCAGGACCTTCCGCACGTCCAATCTCCCAGGACCTTCCGCACGTCCAATCTCCCAGGACCTTCCGCACGTCCAATCTCCCAGGACCTTCCACACGTTCAATCCAATGCCAGGACCTTCCGCGTGTCCAGTCTACAAGGACTATCGGCACGTCCTATCTGCCAGGACCTTCCGCACGTCCAATCTCCCAGGACCTTCCGCCAATCTCCCAGTTCCACGTCCAATCTCCCAGGACCTTCACGCGTCCAATCTCCCAGGACCTCCGCACGTCCAATCTCCCAGGACCTTCCGCACGTCCAATCTCCCAGCCAGGACCTTCCGCACGTCCAATCCAATCTACCAGGACCTCCAATCTCCCAGGACCTTCAGCGTCCAATCTGCCTTCCGCAGGACCTTTCCAATCGCCTCCCAATCTCCCAGGTCCAACATCTCCCAGGACCTTCCGCACGTCCAATCTCCCAGGACCTTCCGCACGTCCAATCTCCCAGGACCTTCCGCACGTCCAATCTCCCAGGATCTTCCGCAGGTCCAATCTCCCAGGACCTTCAGCAGGTCCAACCTGATAGGACATTCAGCAGGTCCAATCTCCCAGGACCTTCAGCAGGTCCAACCTGATAGGACATTCAGCAGGTCCAATCTCCCAGGACCTTCCGCTCGTCCAATCTGCCAGGACCTACAACGCGTCCAATCTGCCAGGACCTTCCGCTCGTCCAATCTCCCAGGACCTTCCGCTCGTTCAATCTCCCAGGACCTTCCGCTCGTCCAATCTGCCAGGACCTACAACGCGTCCAGTCTGCCAGAACCTACTCATTAAACGTGGATTTAGGACTTAAGGACATTTTTTATTGTATCTGTAGATGGCAACATAATCATTTGCTTGTTTTATTTCATTTGCTTGTTTTATTTTATTTATTTATTATTATAATATGTATTTTCTGTACTACTAAACGAGTTTGTACAGTTGATGTATTGATCGCCTCGTTACCGTCATTCCGTTTGTATCGTCTCACAAAAAGACTTGATATTAAAGCGTCTTTTCGGCTCTCGGCTTTGTTAATGTTACTATTTTAAGCGCTCGGGTGTTAACGCCGACCAACTGCCGAGAGAGCGCGGCGAGCCTTTCAACCCCTGCCACTACCCAGCATGCACCGCTGCACACCCTTCGATGCCTACGGAGGGAACATCCGGTGTCGGGTCGCAAAAATAAATAAATAAAATAAAATACCCTGGCGGCGAATGCGACATCTTCACGATCCGCGCAATCAACACCAGCGGTTCACTTTCACACACACACACACACACAATGCTCACAAACAGGGCAGAACCTGGTCACACACACACACACACACACATTCTTCGTGAACACGTTCCTCAATTCAGCATGAAGCCATCTTCAGCCCGACATGAGAAGGAAGCTGTAAATGAGGGAGGTGCGAGTTTCCCCGCTGTGCACGCGGTCTTTATAAAACCCGAACATCATCCTCCTCCTCCTCCATCCGTCTTTGCACCACCTTACATGGCGATACGACACACTCGAGATGTTACGCACCACCCGAGTGAGAAGAACGAGAATAAACGAGGGGAAAAATGCCGATTTATCCACTCGTTCGTCTGCCCGTCGTTCCTTCCGTCCACCTACCCTTTAATCCAAACATCTGTCCATCATTCAATCAATCCATGTATCTACCGCCATTCCTTTCCACCCATCCGCTAAAAAAAAACCCATTCATACACCTGCAAATTCATTCCATTCTGCCATTTTCTCCATCCATTTCTCATTCAGCCCATCCATCCATCCACCAACTCCCCCTTTAGTCCATCCAAATCCATTTTTGTTCATCCATCCATCCATCCAAGTGTCTTTCATCCAGCCACCCACCCATCTGCTCATCCATCCACTTACCCATGCATCCAGGTGTCTGTGCATCCACACACCCATCCAGCTGTTCATCCATCCATCCAATCATCCATGCATCTAGGTGTCTGTTCATTCACCCATCCACTCATCCATCAATCCATCCACTTACCCATGCATCTAGGTGTCTGTTCACCCACCCATCCATCCAATCATCCATGAATCTAGGTACCTGTTCATTCACCCATCCACTCATCTATCCATCCATCCACTTACCCATGCATCTAGGTGTCTGTTCACCCACCCATCCATCCAATCATCCATGAATCTAGGTACCTGTTCATTCACCCATCCACTCATCTATCCATCCATCCACTTACCCATGCATCCAAATGTCTGTTCATTTATCCATCCAATCATCCAGGCATCTAGGTGTTTGTTCATCCACCCACCCATCCATCTGTTCATCCATTCATCCAGGTATCTGTTCATTCATCCATCCTTGCATCTAGGTCTGTTCATTCATCCATCCATCCATACAATCATCTACGTACCCTTTTCATTCACCCATCCACCAACTTACCCATGCATCCAAGTGCCTGTTCATCCATCCATCCATCCATCCATCCATTCAATCATCCAGGCATCTAGGTGTTTGTTCATCCACCCACCCATCCGTCCATCTGTTCATCCATCCATCCAGGTCTCTGTTCATTCATCCATCCATCCATGCATCTAGGTGTCTGTTCATTCATCCATCCACTCATTTACCCATCCATCCACTTACCCATGCATCTAGGTGTATGTTTAACAACCCACCCACCCATCTGTCCATCCATCCACCCACCCATGCATCAAGGTCTCTGTTCATTCATCCATCCATCCATTCATCCATCCACTTACCCGTACATCCATCCAATCATTCATCCAGGTCTCTGTTCATTCATTCATCCACCCATCCATTAATTCATCCATCCACTCATCTACCCATCCATCTACTTACCCATGCATCTAGGTGTTTGTTCAACCACCCATCCACCCATGCATCAAGGTGCCTGTTCATTCATCCATCCACTCACCCATGCATCTAGGTGCATGTTCATTCACCCATTCATTCTTCCATGCAAGCAGGTGTCTGTTCATCCACACACCCATCCATCCATCCATCCACCTGTTAATCCATACATTCACCCACCAAAAGTTCATCAGTCCAACTAACCAAACTCACCCATTCATTCTCCTGTTCCTCTCATATTACATAAATTAGTACCTCTTAAATAATAATAATAATAATAATAATAATAATAATAATAAGTGTAGTTAATAGTGAGTTTTGTGTGACTGTTGTGTTAAATGAAGGTGGAATGCAGGAACATGTTCCTACTCGCCCAAACACCGGAGCCGCTTTCAACTCTTCTGTTCGTGTTGTTTTGGGTTCATAAATAAATTATTTCACATCTAAAAACCTTTATTTATTTGTTTGTTTGTTTGTTTGTTTACCTTCTTTCGCCTTTTTCCTTCTGACCAAAGTCCCTCCGAGTTTCCCGAGAAAAGTCTCATCCTTCTTCCTGAAGCTCGGGGAGAGCGGAGTGGGTGAGGACGGGGACTTCTGCGGAGAGGACGCCATCATATACACACAGCACTCTACCAACAATAAACAAACAAACAAACAAACAGTACTGAATTCCTCAGTCACTTCCGGTACAAAAAATTCCAGGGAAAAAAAAATCTCCCGAGAACGGAAACGGAATTCCCGATATTTAGTCCTGCCCCCCCCCCTCTGGAAACATGGATTCTCCCGCCTTCTTTCCACCCCCCTGAGATTCTGCGTAATGGTTTCGCCTTCCTACTTTTCATTCTCGCTCGTGCGGACGCGCGCGCTCGTCTCGTGCGCTCTCTCTCTCTCTCTTATACACAACAGAAGTAAACACAGGGGAAACAAACAAACAAACAAACAACAGGAAATTAAAGTACAGAGTACTTACAAATCAATCCTCTTGTATTAATCGAACAATTTTAAACATTTTACTTCATAAACTTATTAGTTTTTAATCGACTTTTTTGTAGTTTTTGTTTTCTTGTTAGTGTATTTACATTTACGAATATAAAATATTGCTACAACGAAAATCAGATTTTATGACAATATCTATTACCTTCTTCGTTATGTTTCATTCTTTTCATCTTCTACCGATTTATCCGATCTTCCCTCGGGTCGCGGGGAACCTGTGCCTATCTCAGGGGTCTTGAAGCCATCACAGGACACACACACACACACACACACACACACACACGCACACATTCATACACTAGGGACAATTTTCCAAGGTGACAATCAACCTACCGTGCATGTTTTTTTTGGACCGGGGGAGGAAACCGGAGAACCCGGAGAAAAACCCCCCGAGGAAAACCCCCTGAGGCACGGGGAGAACATGCACAAACTCCACACACACATGGCCGAGACGGGAATCGAACCCCCGACCCTGTTGGTGTGA
>JACRUU010000004.1:2809351-2811851 GCA_030449085.1 Kryptopterus vitreolus
TGTTATTATACTGTGTGATGTTGTGTTGTGTTTATACTGTGTGATGTTGTGTTTTATACTGTGTGATGTTGTGTTTTATACTGTGTGATGTTGTGTTTTATACTGTGTGATGTGTTTTATACTGTGTGATGTTGTGTTTTTTTATATGTGTTTTACTGTGTGATGTTGTGTTGTGTTATACTGTACTGTGTGATGTGTTTTATACTGTGTGATGTTGTGTTATATACTGTGTGATGTGTTTTATATACTGTGTGATGTTGTGTTTTATACTGTGTGATGTTGTGTTATATACTGTGTGATGTGTTTTATACTGTGTGATGTTGTGTTATATACTGTGTGATGTTGTGATGTGTTATATACTGTGTGATGTTGTGTTATATACTGTGTGATGTTGTGCTATATACTGTGTGATGTGTTATATACTGTGTGATGTTGTGTTGTGTTATATACTGTGTGATGTGTTATATACTGTGTGATGTGTTTTGTTTTATACTGTGTGATGTTGTGTTGTGTTATATACTGTGTGATGTGTGTATGTGTTATATACTGTGTGATGTTTTATATACTGTGTGATGTTGTGTTATATACTGTGTGATGTGTGTGTTATATACTGTGTGATGTGTTTTATACTGTGTGATGTTGTGTGTGTTATATACTGTGTGATGTGTGATGTGTTGTGTTATATACTGTGTGATGTTGTGATGTGTTATATACTGTGTGATGTTGTGTTGTGATATACTGTGTGATGTGTGATGTGTTATATACTGTGTGATGTTGTGATGTGTTATATACTGTGTGATGTTGTGATGTTGTGATGTTATATACTGTGTGATGTTGTGATGTGTTATATACTGTGTGATGTGTTATATACTGTGTGATGTTGTGTTATATACTGTGTGATGTTGTGATGTGTTATATACTGTGTGATGTGTTATATACTGTGTGATGTGTTATATACTGTGTGATGTGTTTTATACTGTGTGATGTTGTGATGTGTTATATACTGTGTGATGTTGTGATGTGTTATATACTGTGTGATGTGTTTTATACTGTGTGATGTGTTTTATACTGTGTGATGTTGTGATGTGTTATATACTGTGTGATGTGTTTTATACTGTGTGATGTTGTGTTTTATGTGTGATATATACTGTGTGATGTTGTGTTGTGTTTTATACTGTGTGATGTTGTGTTGTGTGATATACTGTGTGATGCTGTGATGTGTTATATACTGTGTGATGTTGTGTTGTGTTATATACTGTGTGATGTGTGATGTTGATATACTGTGTGATGCTGTGATGTGTTTTATACTGTGTGATGTGTGATGTTATATCTGTGTGATGATATACTGTGTGATGTTGCTATATACTGTGTGATGTTGCTATATACTGTGTGATGTTGTTATATACTATGCTGTGTGATGCAGCTCTGTTGTGTGTACGTTGTGTGACGTAGCTTTATACAGTGTTGTGTGATGTTGCTCTATACTGCGTGATGTTGCTCTATACTGCGTGACGTTGCTCTATACTGGGTGATGTTGCTCTATACTGCGTGATGTTGCTCTATACTGCGTGATGTTGCTCTATACTGCGTGATGTTGCTCTATACTGCGTGATGTTGCTCTATACTGGGTGATGTTGCTCTATACTGGGTGATGTTGCTCTATACTGGTGATGTTGCTCTATACTGGGTGATGTTGCTCTATACTGCTCTATACTGTGATGTTGCTCTATACTGCGTGATGTTGCTCTATACTGGGTGATGTTGCTCTATACTGCGTGATGTTGCTCTATACTGCGTGATGTTGCTCTATACTGGGTGATGTTGCTCTATACTGCGTGATGTTGCTCTATACTGCGTGACGTTGCTCTATACTGGGTGACGTTGCTCTATACTGCGTGATGTTGCTCTATACTGCGTGACGTTGCTCTATACTGGGTGACGTTGCTCTATACTGCGTGATGTTGCTCTATACTGCGTGACGTTGCTCTATACTGGGTGACGTTGCTCTATACTGCGTGATGTTGCTCTATACTGCGTGATGTTGCTCTATACTGCGTGATGTTGCTCTATACTGCGTGATGTTGCTCTATACTGGGTGATGTTGCTCTATACTGCGTGATGTTGCTCTATACTGCGTATATAACCCTCCCCCCCCACATCACCCCAACTCCATATCCTTCCAAGATGTTCAAATTCAATTTAGCCGAACGCAAATAACACACACTGACACACTCAGGACCGTGATTATAAACTCATTATCCGTCCAGGCGGCGTGACTTTTTTTTTCCCCGTCCTCTTTTTCTCCCCCCATCCGGAAGAATCGCTGCCTTTAATAACTCCCAGGTATATAAACATTCGCGAGAAATAATGAACCATAGGACCATTTTGGAGCACTTTTCCCCTCCTTTTCTGGCCTATTTACAGGAGCCATTACCTCTACAGTCATTTCGCCACAATTTGCGCTCTAAGTGGTTATTTGGTTTGAATGCAAATCGCTATT
>JACRUU010000004.1:2829351-2841851 GCA_030449085.1 Kryptopterus vitreolus
TCGTAAAGAATGGCGAGAGTAGCGGCTTTGACACCGATCACGGAGGAAAAAACCTTCCCCCTGTCCTCTAAAAGACCACCCGAAGGAGGGAAGAGGGGGGGAGCGGGGGGGGGGGGGGAGAGGAAAAAAAAATGGAATGAAGAAGGAAAGGAACACGGGTATCCAAACCAGCGCAATTCAAGGCATGCACCGAACATTTCATGCAGCAAAATAAAAGTTTATTTATTTGTTTCTTTAAATAAATAATTAAACCCTAACTTTTCCAAATGCACCAAATGGCGCGTCTGGAGCTCGTCGAGGTCCCGCGGAACGACCAGGTGGTCCGGGTTCGATTCCCGTCTCGGCTGTGTGTGTGTGGAGTTTGTGTGGTTTTTCTCCGGGTTCTCCGGTTTCCTCCCCGGTCCAAAAACATGCGCGGTAGATTGATTGGCACCTTGGAAAATTGTCCCTAGTGTATGAATGTGTGTGTGATGGGTCGGCATTCCATCCAGGGTGTATCCTGCCTTAATGCCCATAGACGCCTGAGATAGACACAGACTCCTTGTGACCCGAGGGAAGATCGGATAAAGCGCTAGAAGATGAATGAATTGAAAAGTGTTTACGGGCAATTTCTGGCTGGTAGATATGCTATGTCATTCCATGCGCCATCTGGTGGATATTCTGCTAAGCGCAACACATGTATTTAAATTCGGGGGGGAAAAAAAAAGTGCCTGCAGGATTTCGCGGGAAATCGCGGGAAGAAACACACGAGCATTCCTAACCTATAGAGATCACGAGATCTTCCCCCAAATGACCGCCTATTTTGTTGATTTTTTTAACCGTCACGACTGAAAAAGTATTTCAGGGAAAAAACAAACAAACAAACAAACAAAAAAAAAAAAACGGGTATCCAATTTTCTCACACATGCAGGTTTATTTCTTCTACGTGGAATAAAAAACAAATAAAAAAAATGCAATCCACGGGGAGGAAAAACTGCAAACACACATGCACAATCTCAAATCCGGATGAAATACCTGTATGGAAGGATCGAGACGTTGTACGCGCTTGATTTCGGAGCGGGTTTTTTGCCCGTGGTCATCGTGATCCGACTCGGAATGTCCGTTGCACTGCGATCGAGAGGAAAGCACGCGTGACCGCCGATGCGGCAGAGCGCTAAACGTGCGCTTTATCTACACGCCTTTCGTTTTGGCGGTTTCCGTTTCGTTCTGGCTTTATATCAAACGTGTTTACAGAACAACAAATCCTCCGATAACTTAGAAAGGTAGTTAAAGGGGAAGAAATAGACAATCCACATCAGAAAGCAGTATCAGGGATTAGTATCAGGGACGGATGTGACTGGACCCTAATTCTGTTACCTGCTTGGGCGGAACTTCAGGAAGAGGAGAGAGCAGACAGGACAGAGCAGAGGGCTCGTGGAGAGACGGACATGAAAGAGCTTTCGGAGGAGAAGAAGCAGGAGACGGAGACGCTCCAATCGCCTATTCATTAAAAAAGAAATCAATCAGGGACAGAAAGACCGACACCAGACGTGCACTTTCTCAGACAGAGACTCTTGGACTGAGAGACATTCTGACATACACACTTGCAGACAGACACACACTCTCACAGGCAGAGAGAAAGACATTCAGACGGACCGAAAGATAGACACTCAGAAAGAGAGAGCGAGAGACACACTCAAAGAGAGAGAGAGATACACTCAGACAAAGCGAGCGAGAGAGAGAGAGAGACACACCCAGACAAAGCGAGCGAGAGAGAGACACACTCAGACAAAGCGCGAGAGAGAGACTCTCAGACAAAGCGCACGAGAGAGAAAGACACTCAGACAAAGCGAGAGAGACAGACATTCAGACAAAGCGAGAGGCACACACATTCAGACAAAGCGAGAGAGAGAGAGAGAGAGACACACACTCAGACAAAGCGAGACAGACACTCAGACATACCACACTTGATAGAGAGAGAGACACACAGAAAGAGAGAGAGAGACACAGAAAGAGGGACAGAGAGACACAGAAAGAGGGACAGAGAGACACAGAAAGAGGGACAGAGAGACAAACTTAGACAGACAGACAGAGAGAGAGAGAATGACACTCAGAGACAGACAGAGACACTTGGTCAGAAAGAGAGACACACTCAGAGAGACACTCAGACAGAGCGAGAGACAGAGACTCTCACAGAGACACAGACTCTCACAGAGAGACACACACCCCCCCACATGCTGGGTAAATATGGTGAAATGAGAGTGAGGTATAAGTATAATACATCAGCGTCTCTGCACAACAGCAGTGAGGCGAGTTTAAACCAGCGACTCACAAACACACTGAACTAAACACATGCAACAGCGGTTTGGGAAACGAGTGGCGCGGGAATCATGACTCTCACACAGCAACAGGAAACAGTGAGTGTGTTAATCATCCCCGGAAACCCCATTACTCTGACTCGAGACAAGCAAGGTGGAACCATGAGGGACGGAGGGGGGGGGGGGTCGGGGGTGTCAGAGCAGGCAGGACTGTACCACGACATTCCCAAACCGAGGCAACGTGCTTCACTCCATCACCTGAGACGGCGTTCCGGAGAACAGGACGCTCAGCTGCTCGGCTCTTTCCCTTATACTCTTTCTGCTGAACTCGTGGGCACTTTGTGTTTGGGCAGCCTTCTGCAACCGGGGGCGTCCGGGGGACGGAGGAAACAAGAACGCAAGGTTTTTATCGTTGCATAGGAAAGGTCGGGGGTTCGAGCCCCGGTATTGCCAGGCTGCCACCCTTGGGTCCTTGAGCAACCCTCAAAAAGGGACGCTGTATCACGGCTGACTCTTTTACTACGCTGTAATGTATACGTGACATAGGAACTAGGAAAGGCCCTGGCTTGTGCAACCATAACAGATGGGGGCCCGACTGAGCAGTTCCTCAAGCCCCCACTAGTGGCAACTCTATGATGGTTGGTGGGACTTGAACCTGTGACCTTTCGGTCCAGGGCCTTAACCACTGAGCTACCACCTCCCCCGATTTCTAAAATCATCCGGCACTGGCTTGTGCAACCATAACTGATGGGGGCCTGACTGAGCAGTTCCTCAAGTGCCCACTAGTGGCAACCCTATGATGGTGGGACTTAAACCTGTGACCTTTCAGTCCAGGGCCTTAACCACTGAGCTACCACCTCCCCTCGATCACTAAAATCATCGTTCTTTACCTCAGGAACATGCAAGCAACCCTCTACCCTTCTGGCCCTTTCTCCAAGTGGACCTTTCGCATGCTTGCTGCGTTCACCTGAGCGCCCTTGTCCTCCAGGATCTTTAGCCGCTCCAGCATTCCTCCCAGAGCGGATGCGGAGACCAGGGTGCTTCCCGAGGACTTTTCCGATGGTCGCTCTTCGGGATAGACGACGTGCTTCAGGGTCAACCGCTGAGTAGCCGCCGAGACACCAAGGCAATGCAGACTGGGTCGAGATTCGGGGGACGGGTAACCACCTGGGGGTGATGGGGGTTCACGGTCGGACCAGTTTTTCGTCGTTTGACAAGTGAAGGGGGATTCCGGGGTCCGGATCCCGGCCCGGTCATCCGCGGTGTGGAAAAACGACTGGATTGGACCGTGTGGGGTTTCCGGGTGTCCTTGTTTGTGACCAGGCTGCATTTGGGATTCCAGGAGTCTTAAGTAAGGGGACGGCTGGAGACCCGTTTTACACGGATAGAAGGAGAGATAAAGAGTGTGTAAATTGACAGAGTAATGAAGCATGGTGGCGGCTGCATGCCTGATTTAGAGCCTACCTGCCACTTGGGTTTAGGAGGAGGAGGAAGAGGTGAGGACTGGAGCTTGGGTTTAGCAAAGCGAGGGTTTTCGGTCATGTCCATGGAACACGGAATGGATTCCGACTGGTTTGTAAAAGAGCGAGCGGAAAACAGAGAGGAAAGGAATGACGGTGAAACGAACGCGATGAGGACAGGATGCGGGACATGGGTGGAGACATGGTGTTAGTCTGGACTGAAATATGAAAGGCTCTGCAAACACACTAAAATCCAACTGGTCCTGGTTCAGGTTACAACAACACACTTTACACACCTCTTTCACTCCATTCATCCCATTTACTACCACAGTCTATATTCCATTATCCATCCATCAATGTGTCTGTCTCCATCCATGCATGCATGTGTCTATCCATCCATCAAGGTATCAAATGATTACCGATCTGTGTCTATCCATCCATCCATCTATGCATGTGTCCCTCTCTATCCATCCATCCATCCATGCATGTGTCTATCCATCCATTCATCCATCAAGTTATCAAATGATTGCCTATCTGTGTCTATCCATCCATCCATCCATTCATCCATGCATGTGTCTATCCATCCATTCATCCACCAAGGTATCAAATGATTACCTATCTGTGTCTATCCATCCATCCATCCATGCATGTGTCCCTCTCTATCCATCTATCCATCCATGCATGTGTCTATCCATCCATCCATCCATCAAGGTATAAATTGATTTCCTATGTCTCTATCCATCTATCCCCCCATCCATCCAGCCATTTATTTATCTATTCAGCTATCAGGGTATGTATTGACTGCCTGCCTATCGGTGTCTATTCATCCATCCATCAAGGTATCAACTGATTGCCCATCTGTCTCTATCCATCTATTCCCCCCCATCCATCCATTTATCTATCTATTCAGTTATCAGGGTATCTATTGATTGCCTATCTGTCTCTATCCATTCATCCATCCATCCATCAAGGTATCAATTGATTGCCTATCTGTCTATCCATTCATCCATCCATCCATCAAGGTGTCAATTGATTGCCTATCTGTGTCTATCCATCCGTCCATAGATCCGTCTGTCTATCCATCCATCCTTCCATCCATCCATCTATCTATACATCCATCAGGCAATCAGTCTGTCTGTCTATCCATTCATCCATCATCTTTCCATCCAACCTATCCATCTACCCAGCCATTGATCTGGTCTCTCCATCCATCAAACACCTATCCATATATCCATCCGTGTGTGTGTGTTTGTATATGTATGTGAGTGTGTCTGTATGTATATGTATGTGTGTGTGTGTGTATGTGTGTGTATTTTGTCCGGACACGACCGAATTCCTAAATAAAGCGCATTACGAACATAGACACACACCCTGACTGGGGAAGTGTTACCTGGCGACGCAGGACACAGTTTGGCGCATTCTCCTCGAACTTTGCCTGAAGCTGCGTCGCCATGGAGCGCACTTTATTCTCCTTTTGCTCGCCTTCCTCCACCGCCGCCGAAGTGCTCTGTTTGGACAGCTGCGAGAGAAACGGCAGGTAAAGGAGAGTCCATATATACACCCTGTAAAACCTCAGGCCTAAAACGACAGCATGTGTTGGCAGTGATTCGCCTCTAGGGGCCGCTCTGGTAACGGAAGCTGGAAAAACTATCGGTATTGATTTTTCTTAGCAATCAACTATTGATGCCGATTAATTGGCAAAACCGATTAATCGTCCGATCTCTACTTAAAACGCACCTCTTCCAGGTAGATGGCTTTCCGTCTCTTCTTGTTCAGGTCATTGTCCTCGTCCTTTCCAGGAAAGAAAAATGTAGAAGACAAAAACATGATTGTATTGGGTGCAAACGACTGCCTTACCATACACGTCATAGAGAAAAAGTGTCCTATTATAAACTAGGGCCATGGTATTTATTAACGCAAATCGACTTTAACGCCAGTGATGTAATTAACGCGTTATAACGCAGTGTGCATTACTATGTGTGAGTGATCTGCTCCTTCACTCTGCGTCGTGTCGGCGAATGAACGACAACAAAAAACAAAAAAAAACTAATAAACGTTCAGTGCATCCACTCGCGCTTCCTAAATTTCCCCCCAATGACGCCCCCTAGCTGTGCATTCACAACAGGTACGATCTCCTCACTATATTAGCGTATATTACCGTACGGAACCTTACGCAAGCGCATCGCATTCCCAAATCCGTATTACACAATAAAACGCAATTTTTTAACCGAACGCAATAAAGCGCTTCCGTATAACCTAAACACTGTATCACCAGTTTATATGGAAAAGCAACCGGAACACAATTATTAAAGGAGCCACGTCCCATATTTTACACTTCAAACCAACACTAAACAAATAAACATTGAAATTAACAAGAAATTCATATGAAAAGTATAATTTCCAGAGTGAAAAACATTAAATAATCAATATTTTCATTAAAAGGGAGAGATTTTGAGTGAATCTCAATTATACATATTATGTATATAATTATACGGTTAGAGTCTTAGAAACATTAATTTACGGTACGCTGAAGGTATTAATTTACGGTACGCTGAAAACGTCCAATTAATTGCGAGTTAACTCGTGGCGATGGTGCGATTAAATATTTTATTCGATTGACAGCTCTATTATAAGCCAATTGCACTGATGTAGCTGAGTTAAGGGGGCGTGGCCTGCAGTTCCCATTCATTCCAAAGGTGTTTAATAGGTGATATTGTAAGGCCAGATGACCAAATACTTTTGACAAAAAGGGTCATTTTGTCAAAGACATAAATATGAGCCACTGCACCACTTTGCAATGACATGAATGGATGGAAATGAAGCTACCTTAGGAATCCGTTTCCTGGGCAACGCGAGGTTCATCAAGTTGTAAACGGAGTTATTGGGCTTGGATGAAACGTCCTCGTTGTTCTGGTCGGTTTCTCGTGGAGCCCCTGAGCAAAAAGAAATAATTATTAAATATATACCTAAACATAGACTATATGGACATAAACAGATTCAAATGTGAACCATTTCCACATTCAGTCTATATTTAGTGACGTGTGCAAAAGCATCACTATTATAATCTCTCTCTTCGCTTCTGTCAAATTTTCAGCGCGTAACTCGTCCCGCAGTTTTTGTCCGATCCATCCGTCACGAATCATACCTCATATCGTGCGGCACGATGGCGTGAAGTGTGCTATTACTTTTATAAGGAATCGCCCGGCGGAATTCCGAACCCGGGGCCAAAAAGCGGGAATTTTTTCCCATAGAAAATTAATGGGGTTAAAATTTCGGGCCTTACAGTTCGGCCTGTGAGCGTCCGACATGCACATATGGCAAATCCACTCAAAGGGGGTCTGGAGTGGATCACGATCATATAACACGGACCCTATGCTTTACTATCACATCGGTCATCCTAATCTAGACATTTGGATGGATCGTACAGGACGCGTAGGGGATCGTACCCGAGGCCGGCGGGGCGTTACTATGGAACTTTTCGTAGAACTTGGACAGGTAGAGCACCATGACGAGTTTGTCGGGTTCCTGTTCTTCCGCCATCTCCCTCCCAGTCACGAGCGGCTGGATTCCGAACGCCGTCTCCGCCACCTCGAACGCCAGCTGGTTGTTCTTGGCGCCGTCCTCCTCATTCAGAGACTCGAAATCACTGAGAGAGAGAGAGAGAGAGGGAGAGAGTGTGAGAGAGCGAGAGGGGAAGAGCGAGTGAGAGTGAGGGAGGAGAGAGAGAGAGAGAGAGTAGAGAGAGAGAGAGAGTGAGAGAGAGAGAGAGAGAGAGAGAGGGAGAGAGTGTGAGAGAGAGTGAGAGATGTACAGAGAGAGAGAATGGAGAGAGAGAGGGAGAGAGAGAGAAAGGGAGAGGGACAGAGAGAGAGTAGAGAGTGTAGAGAGTGGAGAGCGAGTGAAGAGAGAGTTTGAGCGAGAGAGTGAGAGAGTGAGAGAACTCTAGAGAGGAGGTTTTTCTCCTCAGAGATCTCGAGAGAGTTCTCTGCTCTTTTCCACTCCGTTCTCCTTTCTAATCTGGGGCTCGAGCCCGATCGAGGGAGCTTCTCTGTCGGTCGAGTCTCTCAGAGAGGATTAGTTGGGTCTCGTCTCTCTCCCTTTCTCTTAGTCGCGCTCTGTCCTGGTCCTCGTGTCCTCGGTCCGCCGCTCGCTCTAGCTGGAGAGAGGAGTCCGGGAGCGATTCGCTTGCGAGCTAGAGAGCGTCTAGAGAGCGCCCAGTTCGCTTTGGAGTCTCGCCCCTGTAGAGAGGCGCGAGCTCTTCTCTCTTTTCGCGATCAGAGAGTCGAGACTGTTCGGGGTCTAGAGATCCTTCTTTTGGAGAGTAAGAGTTCCGAATTCGCCGCCGCTCCTAAGGCTCACTTGCTTTGGTCTCTCGCTCCCTGCCCGTTTCCAGCTCCCTCTCTCTGTATCCCCTTTCTCATTTTGACGCTAGCGGGCTGCTCGCGCTTGCCCGGCAGTCGCTTTTTTGGTAGCTGCGCAGCGCGCCCGGGTCGACTAGAGGGGGGCCCGCTAGCTCCGGTCGAGAGTGATGTTCGCGTTGGCCCAGAGCTGTTGCTCCGCGGAGCGCTCTTGAGCGTGCGGGCGCGAGCGCCTTAGCTCTCGAGTGGGAGCCTCGAGGGCTGGGCGAGAGTGTGGAGAGAGAGAAAGGAAGAAGCAGAAACTGGAGAGTGAGGGAGGAGAGAGAGCTGTCCTCGACACCGCGCGAGTAGCTATAGAGGGCGACTAGATTGGATTGAGAGTGAGAGCGAGCGGGAAGAGAGCCCGGGTACGGGAGAGGAGAAGAGCCCCCGTGAGAGGTTTGTAAAGAAGAGGAGAGTTGGAGGAGCGCTGAGGAGAGAGGGATTAGAATTTGGCTGAGAGAGATGCTTGCTAAGCTCTGAGAGAAACGAGGGGGGTTTCCTCGCATGAGAGTGAGAGTGGAGATAAGAGAGAAACGTTGGAGCCTTAGGTGACTGTGTACGAGAGAAGAGGAGAGAGTGGGTGAGAGAACCCGTAGAGTGGCAAAGACCCGAGAGGGGGAGACGATGTGTTGTCCAACCTGTACTGTACGTCGCTTTTTTGTAAAGCATCAAAATGGCTTTTGGGGACTTTAGAGTGTGTGTGTGTGTTGTGTGTGTGTGTGTGTGTGTGTGTGTCTCACATGAGGTCTGGTCGTTGGTGGTGGATGAGGGCGCAGAGTGCGAGGCCGTTCCTCCAGGATGTAGTGAGGTCGCTTACGTTCACTCCTCTGTATCCCTGCGTCTGCTTCTGGCACCACAGCAGCAAGCGGCCGGGCCGGACCTCCGATTCTCAACACACAAACACACACTTTTCACCAAATCTTCTGAGCGCTGACAAAACCGTGGAGTGTGACACGGGTGCTTATTAATAAATAAATAAATTCCCCTTATTATTATTATTATCATTTTTATTGCAATAGTATCGATGTGGTATTGGTATTGCGATATTTAATCCCGGTATCGTATCGAAGCCGTAATAACGACAACCTTTATACACACAAATACAAATACATTCGTGTCGTTCTGAAAATGCTTCCTCTTTCTTTTTCCTCCTCACCTTTCCTAGAGATAGTGACGGATCTGCGGGTGGATCCGCTGCGCTCCAGCGAGCCCGGGGTCGAGGTCGAGTTCTGCTCCCCGTTGATGTACAGGTGCCGAACCTGACACACAGAAAAGGCGGTCAGAGACACGAATAACCATGGGTGCGGTGTGCAGGAGTAAGACGGAGTGGTACCTGGTGCGGTCGGACGCAGGTGGCGTTGAGGTTTGGGTAGCGGGTCGCAGGATCGATGGTGTACTGCTCAAAGTTCTTACTGATGTTCTCTGCCGTGGTTTGAGGCAGCAGCCTGTAGATGCTCTCCCTGGCAGGGGCAAAACACCAAAATAAGGACTAGCATGTTCCCCCCCAGGAGTCTTTAATATGCGTTATTTATATATTAGTATTATAATTATAATCTTTATTTTATACAGCGCCATTGAAATGCTTCAAAGCATAAAAGGGGGAAAAAATTATATAAACAAATAAATCATTTAAACATAATAATTAAATTACTTAAATAAAACAAACAAATAAATAAATAAATAAATGATATTTTAAGAATAAAAAAAAAATTTTTAAATAATGAAAAAATGATAAATAAATCAAATCTAAAATATGTGAATAATAAAAACATTTAACAAATAAATACCTGTAAAAATATAAATAAAAAAAAAAAAATATATAATATATATATATAGATAATAAAATATACCAAAAAATAATATAAAAAATAATACAAACAAACAAAAAAAATAAATAAAAATAGATAATAAATAAATAATATAAATTAACTAATATCTTTAAATACATAATTAAGAAATTATACAATTATATTAAAATTTATAAGGAATAAAAAAACATTAAAAACCTTATAAAAACAATACAAAAATACAAAGATTAAAAAAAAAAAAAAAAAAAAAAAAAAAAAAAAACCCTGTTAATCTCAAAATAGCAGCTTAATTTTATGAGTAAGATATGTGATTATTCGGACCTCTCTGACAGAGCCTCGAGAGGGCCTTTGCCCTGAATCCAACCCTGTACCATCCACACCGTGTCGAAAGCAGCCAGGAAGCCTCGAGCACATCCTGTCCCCATGGGCCAAAAGGGCTACGAGACACAACACGTTACATATGAACAGTAATGTAATCTGTGTGTGATTATGATTGCGAGATGAGCGCAAACGTTAGACTGTAGATGGCACCTCCAGCAGGCTGTCTCCGACCAGAGCCACGAGCAGCTGCTGTCCGTTCTTCTCCCGGATGAGTGCCGCGTTTTCCGACGCGTACATGCAGGTGAAGTCGAACATGGCCACGTCAGGCTGTCCGTTGTGCGTCATGGCGTAATCCAGCGCCGGCAACTGGTAGTTGGTGCCGAAGTCGGCCGCCTCCCGGGCGTAGGAGAGCAGAGCTTCCTGGTTAACGTTGTCACTGTGCAGGAGGCGTTCGGTCTCGATGTAGTCCTGAGATATACACGAGACAAAGGGGAGAGACCGAGGGGTTCAGTTTCAATAAACACTCACTGACCCACTGATCTAATACGACGCGGACCAATAAGAGGATGGAGATGTTGAAGATGGAGAGCGTGGAGACGATACAGTGGAATGAAAGGATGGAGATGATGGTGGAGATACAGTGGAATAAGAGGATGATGATGGAGAAGATGGAGTGGAATTTGAGGATGGAGACGAGGGTGGTGATAATGGAGAAGATACAGTGGATAGACATGGAGAAGATACAGTGGAATGAAAGGATGTAGAGGATGGAGAAGATAGAGTGGAATAAGAGGATGGAGAAGATAGAGTGGAATAGGAGAGGAGAGTAGAGTGGAGATGGAGAGAGAGAGTGGAATGGAGAAGAGAGAGTAGGAGGATGGAGAGATAGAGAGGATGGAGATGGAGGAGAGAGTGGAATAGGATGGAGAGATGAGTAGAGGATGGAAGGAGAAGATAGAGGAGGAGACGAGGATGGAATGGTAGGAATAGGAGGATGGAGATGAGAGACAGTGGAATGAAAGGATGGAGAGGATGGAGAAGATAGAGTGGAATAAGAGGATGGAGAAGATAGAGTGGAATAGGAGGATGGAGATGATGGAGAAGGAGAGAGGATGGAAAGATAGAGAATAAGGATGGAGAAGAGAGAGTGGAATAGGAGAGGATGGAGAAGATAGAGTGGAGAATAGAAGAGGATGGAGAAGATGGAGAGTAGAATAGGAGGATGGAGAAGATAGAGTGGAATAGGAGGATGGAGAAGATAGAGTGGAATAAGAGGATGATGATGGAGAAGATGGAGTGGAATTTGAGGATGGAGACGAGGGTGGTGATAATGGAGAAGATACAGTGGATAGACATGGAGAAGATACAGTGGAATGAAAGGATGGAGAAGATAGAGGATGGAGAAGATAGAGTGGAATAAGAGGATGGAGAAGATAGAGTGGAATAGGAGGATGGAGATGATGGAGAAGAGAGAGTGGAATAGGAGGAGGATGGAGAAGATAGAGAGTGGAATAAGAGGATGGAGAAGATAGAGTAGAATAGGAATAAGGATGGAGAAGAGAGAGTGGAATAAGAGGATGGAGAAGAGAGAGTGGAATAGGAGAGATGGAGAAGAGAGAGGGGAATAGGAGGATGGAGAAGAGAGAGAGGAATAGGAGGATGGAGAAGAGAGAGTGGAATAAGAGGATGGAGAAGAGAGAGTGGAATAAGAGGATGGAGAAGATAGAGTGGAATAGGAGGATGGAGAAGAGAGAGTGGAATAAGAGGATGGAGAAGAGAGAGTGGAATAGGAGGATGGCGATGATGGAGAAGAGAGAGTGGAATAGGAGGATGGAGAAGAGAGAGTGGAATAAGAGGATGGAGAAGAGAGTGGAATAAGAGGATGGAGAAGATAGAGTAGAATAGGAGGATGGAGAAGAGAGAGTAGGAATAGGAGGATGGAGAAGATGGAGAAGATAGAGTGGAATAAGAGGATGGAGAAGAGAGAGTAGAATAGGAGGATGGAGAAGAGAGAGTGGAATAGGAGGATGGAGATGGAGAAGATAGAGAGAGATAGAGTGGAATAAGAGGATGGAGAAGATAGAGTAGAATAGGAGGATGGAGAAGATAGAGTGGAATAAGAGGATGGAGAAGATAGAGTGGAATAAGAGGATGGAGAAGATAGAGTAGAATAGGAGGATGGAGATGATGGAGAAGATAGAGTGGAATAAGAGG
>JACRUU010000004.1:2849351-2861851 GCA_030449085.1 Kryptopterus vitreolus
TATATTTTTACCTATGCATTGTGTTGGTCGTATTTTTTTAAGCGATGCATTGTGTATGTATACATATATTTTTACCTATGCATTGTGTTGGTCGTATTTTTTTAAGCGATGCATTGTGTATGTATACATATATTTTTACCTATGCATTGTGTTAGTTTTTTAACGAATTGTCATAACTGCATGCTTTTTTTTAACGCTTTTAAACGCAATTACCGATGCGAATGGGTAATTTCCTTGTCATTTCCTTTAGGACAGAGGGAGATTCGGAATGGTACTGGCATCTGAGCAAAGTTAAAAAACAAAACAAAAACAACAACAAAAAAGGACACCCATGTACTGGTTTCGATTCCGTGGAATAAGGTTCCATGGAAATAGCGTATTTAACACATGCCAATGTTTACGTGAACACTGAAGAACTCTTGGATGGACGATCCGACTTCCTGGTCACATCAGGAATGAGTGTTTGTGCACCTTTATATTTACAAAAAAACAAAACAAAACAACAACAAACAAACAAACAATACAAAACAAAACAACAAGTCCATTCTGCTCACCCGCGTTCTCCTGCTCTGGTGGCGGCTCGCAGAGTTTGAGGAACTCGACGTTGACGTGCACCTCCACCCCGACGATGAGGCTCACCTTCAGCAAGATCAGCTGCAGCTGGCGAATACCTGCAGGCACAAAAACGCCGAACGCACAGACGAACGTGATAAACATGACACGGCAAAACCCAAAAACAACAACAACAACAACAAACAGAGACACGTTTCCCCCTCTGTATACAAAATCAATTTAGTCTTTAAAAAAAACAACACCAACAAAACAAACAACAAAACAACAACAACAACAACAACACACCACAACAACAACAACACCAACAACACCAACACCAACACCACCAACACCACCAAACACCACCAACACCACCACCAAACCACCAACAACACCAAAACACCACCACCACCAACAACAACAACAAAACAACACCACCAACAACACCAAAACAACACCAACACCAACACCACCACCACCAACAACAACACCAACAACACAACACCAACACCAACACCACCAAAACAACACCAACACCAACACCACCAACAACAACAACACCAACACCACCAACACCACCAAAACCAACACCACCAACAACCCAAAACACCACCAACAACAAAACACCACCAACAACAACACCACCACCACCAACAACAACAACAACAACACCAACACCACCACCACCAACACCAAAACAACAACAACAACAACAACAACAACACAAACACCAACACCACCAACACCAAAACAATACCAACAAAACCAACAACAACACCGACACCACCAACAACACCACCAACACCAAAACACCACCACCACCAACAAAACACCACCACCACCAACAAAACACAACAAACACCAACAAAACACCACCACCACCAACAACACAACAACAAAACAACAAAACACCACCAACACCAACAAAACAACACCAGCACCAACAAAACAACACCAGCACCAACAACACCAACACCACCAAGTGATTTGCATGATTTTGTGATATATTTGCATATTTTTTGGCTGGGGGGGGGGCGTGGCCTAACCTCAGCACGAAAACATGATGGAAATGAAATTCATGCTTTCATGAAATACATCTCTGACTTTCAGATTAAATAATAATAAATTATTATTATATTCTATTAGGAGTGTAAAAAAAGAATGTAAATAATTAACACAATGGCAAAATGTTGTGGAGGGAGAAAAAAAAAAAAACAGAGGTATGTAAATGGCGAAGGGGGTGTCAATACTTATGCACAAAAGCGTGTAACGCCGCACTCACTGATATGGTCGATGGCTCCGGCGCAGAACTTGCCGTAGAACTTCTTGGCGCCGAGGTTCCTGAGGTCGTGGATGGTGTAAGGCCAGAGGTGGAGAACGTTGTTCCTGGAGAACGAGTCTCTCTTCTCGATCACCACCACTTTCGCTCCCAGAAGCGCCAACTCGATGGCAGCGCGCAGACCGCACGGACCGCCGCCGATGATCAGACACTGCAGGAGGAACGAGGGAGAAAACACAGCGGAAGAATGAAACGTATACGACAAACTCTCCTTAGAAAGATAGATAGGTAGACAGACGTGGAGGGATGGATGGATAGACAGACAGATAGACTTGGAAGGATAGATAGACAGAGTTAGACAGACAGTTAGATAGACAGACGGACAGACAGAAAGCTAGATAGACATGGATGGATGGATTGATAGATGGGTGGATGGATGGATAGACAGACAGTCAGAGACACAGACAGTTAGATAGAAAGAAAGATAGACAGCCACTTGGATAGACAGACTTGGATGAATGGATAGATAGATAGATAGATAGATAGACAAACAGTTAGACAGACAGTTAAATAGACAGACAGACAGATAGATAGAAAGCTAGATAGACATAGATGGATAAATAGATAGACAGACAGAGAGGCAGACAGACAGTTAGATTCAAAGAGACACATGGATAGACAGTTATATAGATAGACAGACAGACAGGGCTGGATCGATAGATAGACAGACAGAAAGGGCTGGATCGATAGATGGACAGACAGACGGACGGACGGACGGACGGATAGGGAGAGAGGCAGACAGACAGTTTGATTCAAAGAGACACTTGGATAGACAGAGGTAGAAAGACAGACAGACAGGGCTGGACAGAGAGATAGAAAGACAGACAGACAGACAGATAGGCAGACAGACAGTTAGATAGATAGACAGACAGACATAGATGGATGGATGGATAGATAGATAGACAGACAGACAGACAGCTAGCCTGACATGGATGGATGGACAGAAAGATACTCGCAAAACTTGGACTTTATACCGAATATTTCACGTTTATTCTTGTCATTTTTCACCATTATATTTTCCAAATATAAATGTAAATACTTTGACATTATTTACGCAAAATATTTCGACTTCATCCTCGGTCCTGCCACCACTGAACATAATAATAATAATAATAATAATAATAATAATAATAATAATGTTTCAAAACAAATAAACCTTGCCCAATAAAAGCTGCCCTGTGAAATGACATCATCGTGGTTATGACCATATATGGTCACACGGCCATTTTGTTTGTACGCAGGATCGAGGCGGCCCCATGCGTTCACCTTTGGACTGTCCCTTGTGCACCCTCTCGCTTATACGATCAGCACAATAAAACGTACACTAGCGCCCGTGTGTGTGGCCTTACGAGGAGTCGGGTCACGAAGGAGAACTTTATAAAGGGTCCATAAAGTGTTTATGAGCAAGGAGTAAACACCTGAGGACAATTATAAATAGATGATGTTGATCTGGGAGTGTGTGTCAGGCAGGCATCTGACTGTCTCCACACACACACACACCCACACACACACACACACACACACCACACACAACACACACACACACACACACACACACACACACACACACACACACACACACACACACACACTTGTGTGCCATGTGTGTCAAAACCAAATTCTCCCCATTAAAGTAAACATTTTGAGTCGCCTCACACAACCCGTCACTGCTAGCGCGAGTCTCTCTCCTTCAACAGCACCGCGTTTCCGAGATTCCCACATATTCCCAAGCTGATCCTGGAATCTCAGTCCAGTGTGACAAACGACCGATACAAGACTTCCGCCAGCCACATCACGAGTCAGCTGGAGAGAGACGCACCCAAGAGGCGAGATCAGGGCACGGCGACGCAGCGAATCATTGATATTGTCAAAATGTTTACGATATGTGACAATATTTTCCATTTGTTTATAAATAATAATAATAATAATAAACAGAAAAAAAATTAGGATGTTACTTTTTATCCCATTAAAAAAAAAAAAAAACATTCCTTTTGGAGGACTAATTCAGCCGTCCCACATTTTATATATATATATATATTATATATATATATATATATATATATATATATATAGATATATATAGATATACATATACATAGATGAACTAGAGAGATAGATAGAAGATAGAGAGATAGACACACAAACACACACCATATAAATATATATATATATATATATATATATAGATATATATATAATATATATATATATATATCTATATATATATATATATACACACACACACACACAACACACACATATATATATATATATATTATATATATAGATATATATATATATATATATATATATTATATTATATATATATATATATATATATATACACACACACACACACACACACACACACATATATATATATATATACACAAAAAAAAAAATAATATACTATATATATATATATATATATATATATATATACATAGATATACACACACACACACACACACAACATCAACCAACACACAGTAATATATAATATATATAATATATATATACAACCCACACAACCCACTTGTTTTGTCGCGAACACATTTAAAAAAATGTGTTTTAAAATGGGTCGTGTCCCCCCCCCCCGCCCCTCTCTCCGTCCCATGAGAAACGATTAGCTCGCTTTTGCAACGCCGCAGGTAGGTTTTGCCATCGTTTCAAGATCTGCACAATCAAGCCAGTGTTCTCCTATCCTGCATATTATTATTATTATTATTATTATTATTATTATTACTCGAGTATGAACTTCACTGAAAGTAGCTTAAGAGTTACTGTTTACGACGCATTCTATTCGGAGGACACTTCACTACGTTTCAAAGTCATATTTTACAACATTCGGCAAAATCAGCGCCACCTTTTTAATATGCGGGTTATAAAAAAAAAAAAAAAAAAGAAAAAGAAAAAAAAAACAAACTGTCCAAACACACCAGCAAACAAATAGTAAACACTTGTTTACGTCCAAAACCACCAATCAGAGAAGAGCAATGCGCCTCTTGGACTGATCACACAACTCCCACACCGTTTTCAGCGAGATCTAGAGAGGGCTACATGCTGGAAGAAGCCCCTGACTCGAAAAACAACACGCCTTATTTATTTATTCTGACTCTTATATTATATATATATATTATATATATATATATATATATATATATAGATATATATATATATATATATATCTATATATATATATATATATATAAGGTTTTGGCTTCATCATAATAATAGTAATAAGATACCGATCAGTGTTGGAGTCATTATCATTCTATTAATAACTGGGTGTGTTAATAGGAGCATTAGAGTGGCAAAGAGACGAGTGAAAAATGCCCAATAGGAACTTTATAGCCGAGATATAAGGCAAAAAGTCGTTCTCTAGTGAACGTTTATAATGCTCATATCTCTACATTAAATTATTTTCTTAATGGCAGATTAAATACGGCTATCCGGAGACTGATACGAAGCCAAAGACTCACCTTTCTGACCTCCGACAAGGTCAATAAAATGGTACCTACACCTCTAATGACAAAACGGTTTTGAAGGACATTCATTCATTCATCTTCCCTCGGGTCACGGGGAGTCTGTGCCTATCTCAGGCGTCTATTGGCATTAAGGCAGGATACACCCTGGATGGAATGCCAACCCATCACACACACATTCATACACTAGGGACAATTTTCCAAGGTGCCAATCAACCTACCGTGCGTGTTTTTGGACCGGGGGAGGAAACCGGAGAACCCGGAGAAAAACCCCCTGAGGCACGGGAGAGAACAAACAAAAAACAAAAACGGAGACAAAAAAAAAAAGAACAACAAACATGCACAAAACTCCACACACACATGGCCGAGACGGGAATCGAACCCGGACCCTGGAGGTGTGAGGCGAACGTTGCTAACCACTAAACCACCGTGCCTCTGAAGGACAGAGAGGGAGGGGGGGGGTGTAACCTTGTAACGACCTGCTTTGACTAACAAATGGAGATGAAAACGAGTTATTTTGCTGATTATTTTGCCAAGTAAACAAATTTACTCAAGCGTTCGAGTGGAAAAGTATTCGTTCCAGGTCCTGAGCATGTGATAATCCCAGTACCAATAGCACTAACTGGTGTTTACCTGGTTAATGGTAAATAAAAACATTTATTTTTACTGGATCTCCATACCCTTGTGTCTGCACATGCTTGGCCTTTCTGGTACTCCTTGTGGTTGGCTCGTTTGTCTAGCTTGGCCCACAGGGCTTTGGCCTTCCAGGAGGTGACGGCGGCTTTCAGGCTGCCGTAGAAGCCTCTGTGGTCGGACGGGTCGAGCTCCAGCTGCCGGCACAGCAAGCCGAAAGCCTGGAGCGTGCCTTTACACGTGGACGCCTGGACAAAGTTCTCAAACAGCTGGCTGGCCTGGGAACTCCTCTCATCCTCCGTTTCCCCCATCGCTTCTCTCTCTTTCTCTCTCTCTCCGCTCTAGCGCCCCCTCTCTGGGAGCTGGCTCAGAGCGAGGCTGCTGCGGCCAGGATTCCCATCTCCGAGCGGTTCTGAAAACACAGATGGACGAAAAATTAGGTAACGTGAAGGGAAAAGTTCCATCCATGGTTGCAGGTTCGCATCCCAGCACCAGCCACTAGTGAGCACTTGACAGTTCTGGGTGTTCTTTGTTGCGTTTTTCACTTCATGACGGTGTTTCAAATGGCAAAAGACTTTTTTTTTTCCTTCACTGAAAGTATCGAGATATTTGATGTGTGTTTGGCATTACTGCCATTTGTGCGTTATTGCATTCTGCTTTTATTTACTTTTTGCCTAGCATTTTTTTTTAATTAGTGAGTTATAGAAAAAAAGTAAACATAAAAGTAACAATAGAAATAAAATATGCAGTATATTAGGGAGGCACAGTAAATCGGTACTGGAAAAAAGTTATCCGTTATATACAGGGTACAATATCAAGATTTTAGATATATATATATATATATATATATATAATATATATAATAGATATATATAGATATATAGATATATATATATAATATATATAATAATTATATATACATACATACACACACATATACACACACACACACACACACACACACACACATATAGAGAGATATCATACATACACACACACACACACACACAACACATATATATATATATATATATCATACATACACAACACACATTATATATACATATACATATATACATTATATATATAATAACATATACATATATACGGATATCATATATACGTATATAGACAGAGAGATAGCATATATATATATATATATATATATATATATATATATATATATATATATATATATATATAATATATATATATATACATATACATAATATATATACACATATATATACACACACACACACACACACACATACACAACACAACACACACCTATGCAAACCTTATGTTCCCTGAAGGTGTTTCATTACAGTTTGACACAACGGTACTACAATATATAAATCTATATTTATTATTATTATTATTATTATTTCTCTCTCTGACATACAAACACTTTAATAATAACAACATGTTAACGCAGGTTCGCTTTAAAGGCGCTCATTTTATTAACGCGAGATTAAAAACGGCGCCGCGTACAATATTTAACCATTAAAACAACCACTAGACACCACGTCCCAATGCGCAAGACATAAAGTAATTAACAAGATGATATTAATATAATTATTTGCATTGAGAAAGACACATAAAATAATCAATTTTGAAGAGAAATTTGGAATGAACTTTAACTATAACATCTTTCACAATTAGTTATATTATTAGCAACATTCAAATTCCAATTCAAATTTTCACGTCTCACACACATACACACACACACACACCACACACACCACACACACCACACACCGCTTTCTACGGCCGTCCAACATGTAAACATAAAAGGAAGTGAGAAAAGAAGTTACGCAGACATTATAAATAATGCAAATAAAATAGGTAGACGCCCTTATCCAGAGCGACTTACGACTGAGCAATTGAGGGCTAAGGGCCTTGCTCAAGGGCCCACTAAGTGGCAGCTTGGTGGTGGGGGTTTGAACCTGCAATCTTCTGGTCCAGAAGCCACCGCCTCCCTACATATTTGCTTGCGCCTCCTGCTCCGTCAGAACCGAAGCCTGGCTTTCTTTCACTCTCCCGTCTTTCGGATGGTTTGATATGACCCGGCCCCGACATGCGCTTTGAGGTTTTCTCCATCAAAGCGGCTTGTTCACGTCCCGCAGGAGTCGAGGGGAAAATCCCGGTAACGCCGAGATCGCGGTGCGTTTTTTCACCTTGCATATCAACTCTGTGTCTGGGAAATGTAAATCAGAGGACGTCCTTTAGGTGTCCGATTGCACCCTGGATCGTATTTAATAGTATAAAAGGACTACAGGAAAGAGCTTGGGGGTGGGGGGGGGGGGGGGGCACAATCCTACAGTGTGACCAAAGATCTGAGGGGTCGCACAGGTGTTGGATCACGGGTTCAAACCCCACCTCCACCAAGCTGCCACTAGTGGGGCCCTTGAGCAAGGCCCCTTAACCCTCAATTGCTCACTTGTAAGTCGCTCTAGATAAGGGCGTCTGCCAAAATGCTGTACATGTAAATGTCTGGGAACAATCCGACATGCCGGATAATGGGATCGCGTCCATATAACAAAGATTATAATTGTTGACGTCCGAGATCTCCTGGGTCAAAAGAATAAATAAATAAATAAATAGTAGTAGTAATAACAATAATAGTAGGAAAGTCGTCCCACAAACATTCTGCGCAGTCTATTTTGGTTGCTTGTGTGAGGGAGGCCGGTGTCGCTTTTCACTCAAGTTGAACCGCTGACTGCACAGAATCCCCCCCCCCATCTGAGGAGGAAGGAAAAGGGGATAAAGTGTAAAATCCTCCCAGCGTGAAGAAAGACGTGCTGATGAAAACGTGCGTCCCGAGAAAAACAGGAAGCTCCGGCGTAGCGGCTTCGGCCGCTGGAGAACCTTTCGGTCCTGGGACGGCAGATACTCGTGTGCTTTGTAAAAGTGTGGTGGGAGAAAAAAAAAAAAAAAAAAGAGAAAGAAAGAATTCAAAGCAGGCCGGATATGTAAACGATAGAACTGGCGGGCAAACTGATATGTTGTGGAGGAACCTGCTGTTCACAGGAAGTCTCGGAAAGCCAGCAGGAAGCAGAGAAGAGCATGAACCCACATCTCCAGCCTGTTGCTGAGAACATTATCTACACCATCTCGCCTTGAAGGCATTTCTGTTGAGATCTGATCTTCTAACAGCAAAAAACTGGAGAACACCCAGATCAGTTTTTCCAAACCCCCCCCCCCCCCCACACACACACACACACACACAAATAAAATACCGTCTTTAAACCGGACCGCCCTCCATATAAGATGGACAGGAACTACAGAGGAACCACAAAGTTCAAGCCAATGACACTCATCAACCAGATGTTTATATTTACATTATATGGAATGTCGCCTTTATCCAAAGTATATATATATATATAGATATATAGTTTATAATATATATATATATACACAGTATATAGATTACATATATATATAGATATACAAACACATACGTAAATACAATCTTCAATATATATATAGATATATATTTATTAGAGACAGATAGAGAGATAGAGAGACAGATAGAGAGACAGATAGACGATGATAGATAGAGATAGAGAGACAGAGAGAGATAGAGAGAGATAGCGAGAGAGAGAGAGACAGAGAGAGAGAGAAGATAGAGAAATAGATAGATAGATAGACAGACAGACAGACAGACAGACAGACAGACAGACAGATAGTGTGAGGTGCATAAATATCTATTTATTTATTTACTTACACATTAGCAAAATGGAGATGATGAACAACATTATTAAGGTTAAAAGCAAATGCAAAACACCACACACACACACACACACACACACCATATATTTTCATTCATCTTCTACGGCTATGTCCGATCTTCGCTCGGGTCACGGGGAGTCTGTGCCTATCTCACAATTTTCCAAGTTGCCAATCAACCTACGTGCATGTTTTTGGACCGGGGGAGGAAACCGGAGAACCCGGAGAAAAAACCCCCTGAGGCACGGGGAGAACATGCAAACTCCACACACACATGCACCACCGTGCCCCTCACATTATGTGTGTGTGTGTGTGTGGGTATATATATATATATATATATATATATATATATATATATATATATATAATACTATATATATATATCTATATATATATATATTATAATATATATAACGCTTTTTGTAATATCGTTCGACTCGAGGGAAGGGAATAAATTGGAATTAGAAAAGAGGTGAAACATGACGAGGCAAAAAAAAAAAAGCTACACAATTCGAAAATAACGAAAGTTAGAGAAAAGAATAAATCTTAAACATGAACAAAAAACCATGATATTCCAAAAAATAATATATAAAACTTCCTGACTTATATATATTAGATATCTGGAACAGAGCTTTTAAAATTCCATGATACTCCAGAAACGCTACGAGTCTATTTCCAATTAAACACATTAGGAGTAAGTGCTTGGGCCCATAAACGTAATATCATACTTGTATACTATTTGACGCTGACTTTGACCCTCTTCAAACCAATTCCAAAAACCCGCATCATATCTTCAGTTACGCTAAGAATTCCGTACAAATTCCCGGGAAAACCCGAAAATGGGAAAGGACCCCACCTTTGAACCCTGGCTAAAAAGTGCGGACGTCCCTTGTTTGAGACCCGGATCGAATTTGACAAAAAAAAAAAACGAACCCCCGTCAAAATCTCACCCCATCCCGATTTGCCGAGTCTGCAATTCCCGCTAGCGGAAAAAAAAAATTCCCGCTTTTGGGACGTCACGGCGCTTCCCTCAATTCCTGTGTGTCTTTTCCAGGCGCTTTCTCTCGGCTCAGAATAGCAGAGTTTCATATTTCAGTTTCCAGGAGGGCGTGATCGCATTTGCCGGCCGCCAGGTTACAGGAGGTTAGGGCACCTCATGAAGGGCTTTTATTTATTTATTTATTTATTTAAAAACAAAAACAAACAATAATTAAAAAAAAAAAACGAACAATAAACACAAAAACGCCGCTGCTATGAAATGATCAGCGTGTGGATTTGATTCATCTTGTGCATATAGGATCGCTTTCAGACGCTTAGTGAGAAATCTGATGAATCGTATCCTTCCTTCTTTCCCGGCCCGGACGCCGTGTGTGCGCTTGTGGTCGGGCGTTAATCACGAGGGAGGGAGGGAGGGAGGGAGGGAGGGATGGGTGGTGACGCTGGGACTTGGTGTTTACTTTGCTTTAGGCTTTTCCGGCATGCCGAGACCGTTCCTTGATAAGTCGGCTCGGCGAACCCTTGGAAGGGTTAGACGTGGATTAGAGTCTGGGTCGCGTTCCCGCCCTTACGGCTCATGAACTCCACCACACGTATCGTACACCGGGAGGACGTAAGCTATGAACGTCCTGATATGTTCAGGAAGATACTTGTCCACGTTCCGAGATGCCAAAGCACAAGCGTGTGTGCACAAAGTGTGCAAAACGGATCCCGTTACAACGGCCAGCGCTGAATATACAATACATAGCAAATGCTGAATTATTTACCCCCCCCCCTTGTCACATGGGCATTACAGCAGTGTGAAATTGTTTCTTGAACATATCCCCTAGCTGGTTTGGGAACAGCCGTGACACAGAGTGGCAGCGTGGCGATACCGGGAGATACCATCCGATCAGTAATCAAGCACCTTAACGACTGGGTGATACTACAATTACAGCCCTTATCCAGAGAGACTTATTCAATTGAGGGTTAAGGGCCTTGCTCAAGGGCCCATTAGTGGCAGCTTGGTGGTGGTGGTGGGGTTTGAACCAGTCATCAAGAGTCCAACACCTTAACCACTGGGCTACAACCACCTCCCCCCATACTACAACCCCTCCATTCAGCCACAAGGGGGTGTTGGTAAGGTAGGGTCCACATTCCTCAATAGAAGGAGATCTTCCACTCCAACCCCCCCCCCCCATATGGAAAGTGGGGTAGCTCAGGGGTTAAGTCGGTGGCCTCTGGACCAGGAGATCGGACGATCGCAGGTTCAAATCCCACCACCTTGTTGTAAGCGGCTCATGGGGACCACTTTGTGGGTCTCCCGAGGTTATATCGGAAGGGAAAAATTGCGTCCCGTGTAGCGGTTATTTTCATTGACGGTGGCGAGTTGAATATAACTCGTGAATAAATATACCACTAATATCTCCCGACCAATCAGAATCCTGCTGAGCCAGCAATCCGAGAGCTGGACTGAGGGAGGCCCGCTATGAAGCTCCCGTGGGACGACTTAGAGCTTTATTGCCTTGTGCCGATGATTAGCGCTAATTATGACCGTCAGCGCGGAGCCAAGTCTCTCCCTCGGCGCGGTGCAGCGGGTGAACTTCGCTGGACATGACCGCCAGGGCGCCCCGAGCGCCGGGGGTATTTTTGTCATGCGGGTTGCTGATATGCACAACGCCGGCCCTTATAAGTCGGTTCCTGGAAACTGCTTGACGTGAAGGAAGGGAGGGGGGGAGGGGGGTTGTGGGAAAGTTCACATACAAACCTGTAATGCTCCTGCC
>JACRUU010000004.1:2871851-2884351 GCA_030449085.1 Kryptopterus vitreolus
TTTGTTTTTTGTTTGTTTATTATTTATCTATATTATTTTTATTTGTTTACTATTTATTTATTTATCTATTTATCTTATCTTATTGATCTATCTATCTATCTATCTATCTATCTCTATCGATCTATTATTATTTATTTTTATTATTTTAGATGGTATGGTAAATGAAACCTCCAGATCGCTTAACGGACATCGTCTGCCTTTTGGCCTTCCGGCTCCTGATGGGACCGGGGTGGGTTTCTCTCACACACACACACACACACACACACACACACACACACACACACACACACACACACACACACACACAAAAGAACCATTGAATATAAATATTAGGGCTGTCAATCGATTAAAATCTTTACGAATCGTGATTAATCACACGTTTTCAACGTACCATAAATGAATCCTTTTTCATGTTTCTAATACTGTAATTATTTATAACATTATATATATAATATATATATATATATATATATATATATATATATATATACATTTCTCTCAAAATTTCTTCCTTTAATAAAATTATTGATTATTTCATTTCATATTTATTTTACTCTGGAAATGACTCTTTTAATATTAAATTTCTTGTTCATTACAATGTTTTATTTGTTTAGTGGGTTTGGTTTGAAGTGTAAAATATGGGACGTGGCTCCTTTAAGAATTGTGTTCCGGTTGCTTTTCCATATAAACTGGTGATACGGTGTTTAGGTTATACGGAAGCGCTTTATTGCGTTCGGTAAAAAAAATGCGCTTTATTGCAGTAATACGGATTTGGGAATGCGATGCGCTTGCGTAAGGTTCCGTACGGTAATATACGCTAATATAGTGAGGAGATCGTACCTGTTGTGAATGCGCAGCTAGGGGGCGTAATTGAACGGGGAAATTTATTATATTAAATAGGATGGATAAATATATATATATATATATATATATATATATATATATATATATATATATAGTATATAGAGAGAGAGAGAGAGAGAGAGAGAGAGAGAGAGAATTTGCAATTATTTTACTATAACCACACACACACACACACACACACACACACACACACACACACACACACACACACACACACACACACTGGTGAACACAAAGAGTGTCATGATGTCATTTCTTCTATAGGATTCAGAAAGTGCTTCAGGAGATGCGCTCATTCAGGAGAACCGCTGGAACGAAGTGGACCATGTGAGTGCGCACACACACACACACACACAAACACACACACACACACACACACACACACACACACACACAGGGTTCGCTTGGAAAATTGTCCCTAGTGTATGAATGTGTGTGTGTGTGTGTGTGTGCCCTGCAATGGGTTGGCATTCCATCCAGGGTGTATCCTGCCTTAATGCCCATAGACGCCTGAGATAGACACAGACTCCCCGTGAGCCCGAGGGAAGATCGGATAAAACACTAGAAGATGAATGAATGAATGAATGAGGATGATACACCCTGGATGGAATGCCAACCCATCACACACGACACACACACACACACACACACACACACGATTAGCGAATGAAGAAATCCGTGGACAAAAGCAGACGGCGCTCATTTCGCGCTCGGCCCACTGTCCTGTCACAACATGCACAACGTGACTCACCAGGCTTCTGATTCAACATTTCCCCTGGTGTGTGTTAAGTGTGTGTGTGTGTGTGTGTGAAGTGTGTGTGTGTCTGTGTGTGTGTTTTTTGTTGGGTGTTTTTCTTGCTCCAACTCCCTCCTTGATTTTTCCAACCCGCGGGACAGACTGGAAAACAGCTTTAAGGCCGTAACTATAGACTCCAGACGCTTTAATAGCCTAATAACCACTGCCTGTATTCACACACACACACACACACACACACACGATGTGACGACAACAGAAAGAATTATACAGAGGTGGAAAGAGTAATAAAATGTTGTACGCAAGGGTGGGGGGGATGGTGCTCGAGTGGGGTGGGGGGGATGGTGCTCGAGTGGGGTGGGGGGGGTGTGGGGGGGATGGTGCTCGAGTGGGGTGGGGGGATGGTGCTCGAGTGGGGTGGGGGGATGGGTGCTCGAGTGGGCTGATGGGGTGGGGGGATGGTGCTCGAGTGGGGTGGGGGGGATGGTGCTCGAGTGGGGTGGGGGGATGGGGTGGGGGTTTGAGGGATGGGTGCTCGAGTGGGGTGGGGGGATGGTGCTCGAGTGGGGTGGGGGGGGCGATGGTGGCTCGAGTGGGGTGGGGGGGATGGTGGGGATGATCGAGTGGGGTGGGGGGGGATGGTGCTCGAGTGGGGGTGGGGGGGATGGTGGCTCGAGTGGGGTGGGGGGAGTGGGGGGGGATGGTGCTCGAGTGGGGTGGGGGGATGGTGCTCGAGTGGGGTGGGGGGGATGGTGGGATGGTGCTCGAGTGGGGTGGGGGGGATGGTGCTCGAGTGGCGTGGGGGGGGGGGATGGGTAGGGGCATGGGGCAGGGCAGCTATGCCATGTGTTGAATTGTGGGCTTGGGGAGGGGGGGGGGGGGTTGGACAGAGTTTAGCATGTTTGATCTCCCGCCCATCCATCGCAGTGGTGCGATATTTATTTATTTTATTTACTTTTATTTATTTTATTTACGCCTCACACTGCCAGGGTCCGGGGTCGATCGTGTGTGTGGAGTTTGTGCATGTTCTCCCCGTGCCTCAGGGGGTTTTTCTCCGGGTTCTCCGGTTTCCTTCCCCGGTCCAAAAACATGCACGGTAGGCTGATTGGCACCTTGGAAAATTGTCCCTAGTGTGTGTGTGTGTGTGTGTGTGTGTGTGATGTCCTGTGATGGGTTGGCATTCCATCCAGGGTGTATCCTGCCTTAATGCCCATAGACGCCTGAGATAGACACAGACTCCCCGTGACCCGAGGGAAGATCGGATAAAGCGGTAGAAGACGAATAAATGAACGAAGTAGAAGTAGATATTTTAAAAAGTACACACACACATCTAACCCACTCCGGTTAGAGTGTGAGCAGGGGTTTCATTCGATGTGGTCGATCGCTGCCACTTGAGCCGAGCTATACTGTAATTATTATGCAGACTGGAAGGAATGCGTGGAGGAGTGCGGTGAAGGGATGACACGTGGCTTTAAGCTCTGCACCGTGTAAGCGATTCGGAGGTTTCCCAGGACATGACGGCCGTGCTACTGTATATAATGTGGGGATGTTCGAATGATAATCCTATCGCTGTAATAGAATAGAATAGAGTTTATTTTGTCACATATACATTACAGCACAGTGAAAATCTTTCAGAGAGCAGGGTGATTCCCCCCCCCCCCAGTTTGTAAATAACTCATGAAAGAATAAAGTTACGTTAAAACCAAGCACACCGTTGTTTTTCTTGTGAAGTTCCCACTGAGTTTGATGTGTCACATGACCCTCTTCCCATCGCAAAAAAACAAACGTTGGATCCAAGATGGCCGACTTCCAAATGGCCACCATGGTCACCAACCATCTTGAAATGTTTGACATATACTAATGTGCCACAAACAGGACGTTAATATCACCAACCATTCCCATTTTATTACGGTGTATCCATATAAATGGCCCATCCTGTACTATGTTAAAACTAGTTTACACAGTTGTGCTATGTTTTAGCAAACAGCGGGTGTTTATTAACCAATAAAAACAAAGATCCATTATTCAGCTTTTGTTCATATTTTTTTTTCTTTCGTCGTAGTATCGGTTTGGTACCGGTATCGGTGATATTGGTATCGGTGATAATGGTATCGGTGATATTGGTATCGGTGATATTGGTATCGGTGATATTGAATCTGGGTATCGTATTAACACTACTCAAGAGTTCTTCCTCGTGACATCTCAGGGAGATTTTCCTGTCATTAATAGGAACGATTTAAGGACTTTCAAAGCACTAAAAATCAGACACACACACACACACACACACACACACACACACACAAGCTCAAAGATACAAACCCTGCATTGTTTGTTCTCGCTAGAACCTTGCACCAATTTATACCCCATTCTTTCAAAGACATCGTGTTAAATACGGCCCCTGAGTGTTTACAGCTGCGCAGCCTCGTTGGCCGTGACACGTACACGTTCAGGCTAAAGAGGGGGAAAATAGTAAATAACTGATATAGACTGATTTTCTTACTTTTATGACTTTTATTATTCATTCATTCATTCATTCATCTTCTAGCGCTTTATCCGATCTTATCCGATCTTCCCTCGGGTCACGGGGAGTCTGTGCCTATCTCAGGCGTCTATGGGCATTAAGGCAGGATACACCCTGGATGGAATGCCGACCCATCACACACACACACACACACATTCATACACTAGGGACAATTTTCCAAGGTGCCAATCAACCTACCAGGCATGTTTTGTGGACCGGGGGAGGAAACCGGAGAAACCCAGGAGAAAAACCCCCTGAGGCACGGGGAGAACATGCATAAACTCCACACACACATGGCCGAGACGGGAATCGAACCCGGACCCTGGCGGTGTGAGGCGAACGTGCTAACCACTAAGCCAACGTGCCCCTATTTAATTATTATTATTATTATTATTATTATTATTATTATTATTATTAATAGAAATCATATCATATTTATGACTGCGTTCATTTGACCTTGTCCTGTAATTGCCTGATGTTCCACCAGGGGGCGCATTAGACACGGTGATACATTGAGTACTAAGATGCCTTTGATATGTTTTTATGTTATATGTATGCATCTGGTCCTGGTCTATCAAATCTTAAAAGTCAATGGGGCCCCTGAGCCAAAAAGTTTGCGCCCACCCCCCCCCACACACACACAAAATCTAGAGGAACATCTTCCCAGAAGAGAGGAGGTTCTTACAGGAAATATATCCAAAAAGAAATCACTAACGTTTGTCCGTGCAGTGTGCATCTATTATTTATGACTCGTATAATCTCTATTCCATTTAGCTGGCTTATAACAAATGTTATGACGTGCTTATCAGTTGATATAAACTGACAGCCTTATGATACAGTTGCGTCAGCGTTATGGAATGTCGTTTTTGCTGTATAAACACAGCGTAGTGCCCTCTAGGATTTTTCTAAATGCAAAAAAAAACCCACAATGTACAGTTAGTTTGAAGTGCCCTCTGTTGTCTATGTTTTTTTTTTTACATACTATTAAAGTATATGTGTATGAAGTGCCCTCTAGGATTCTCCGACATACAGGGAAACACATGGAGGTACAGAATTGTAGCACGGTCCTTTTTTTTTTTCGGGTGGAGAATTAATCTTTTGGAATTTCCTGGTTTGGGAGTGTACACACACACACTCAAACACACACACACACACACACACACACACACACACACACACACACACACACACCAGACTAAATGTTTCCAAGTTAAAAAAAATCATTACATTTTACTGTATTTAGGAAAAAACTTTCTCTCTCGCGCACACACACACACACACACACACACACACACACACACACACACACACTAAATCCCTCACACAACATGAGAATATTTACAGTCTCTATCACAATACCTTTCTCTCCAAGTTCCAAAAAACGGTGTCCCTGCGGGTCTTATAAACTTTCCCTCCTTACAATAAACACTATGAAGTGCCCTCTAGTGTTCACCGAGTGCAAGCAAACAATACGAAGAGGCTGCTACAGTTCGTTTCCTATTCAATTAAACACAATGATCCTCCTAGTCTTCCATTCCATGCAAAAAAACACAGTGAAGTGCCCTCTAGGATTCCCCTACATACAAGGAAAACACAATCACAAGCCCCTTAGGGTTTCCCAAATGCAAGGTAAAAAAAACAGTGAAGGGCCCTCTCGGATTCCTTTATATTCTTGAAAACACGATGGGCCTTTAGGATGCCTTTTGCCTGCAAGGAAGTACATTATATTAACATTTACAGCATTTGGCAGGGACCCTTATCAAGAGCAACTTACAACTGAGGGTTAAAGGTCTTGAACCTGCGATCTTCTGGTCCAGAAGACAAAGCTTTAACCACTGAGCTCCCACTACCGCTTATAGTACTGTCTATTGCCTAAGGTTCCTTTGCATGCAAAAAAAAAACCCACCCATAAGGAAATGCCCTTTAGGATTCTCCTACATGCAAGGGGACACAATGAATTATCCTTAAGGGTTCAATTACATGCAGGAAAACACAATGAAGTGCCCTTTAGGATTTTCCCAGATGCAAGAAGAGAAAAAGTGCCCTCTAGGGTTCCCTATCTGAAAAGAAACACAATGAAGGGCCTTCGAGTATTCCCTTACTGTACACGCAAGGAAACAATAAAGTACAACGTAACAAACATCAAAGTGCCCGCTAGTATTCCACTGTATGCAAGAAAACACAATGAAATGCTGTGTGGTGTTCTCAAAGTGCAAGCAAAAAGTGCCCTCTAGGGTTCCTGCCCAGGCAAGAAAACAAAACCAAGTGTCCAAATGGGTTCTCTGATGACAAGGAAACCCAATGAAATGCCCCCCGCCCCTCCTCCCCCCAGAATTCCAAAAATGAAAGGAAATATATAAAATAATGCCCATTAGGGTTAACAAAACAGAATCATGATGCCCCCCTCGTGGAGAATTGTGAACAGTGCGGCTCGCTTCGTGTTAAACAATGCCTTCTAGGTTATTCTATAAGCAAATGTGGCCCTGAATTGCCATTATAGTAGAAAAAAGTGCCTGGTAGGAACCTCTTTTATTTCTCTTCTTTATTGTCTTCTGCCCCTCGGACGGCCTGTTTCTGTACGTGCATGAAGAGAGGTTATATTTTACATTGTGTGTGTGTGTGTGTGTGTGTGTGTGTGTGTGCAGGAGTGCCTGATCGATGAAGACTGTGAGGAGGACACTTACTGTCTCTACAACATCAGCAGCTCCAAATGCGTCTCGTGTAAATCTACGAACATGGTGAGGTAGTTCTCCCTGTGTTACGCTCGCGGTGTCCGAGAAAAGACCTTCTACCTTGTCCTGAAGACCTTCTCCGTCGTGTTTGCAGGAGTGCGTGAAGGACGAGGAGTGCTGTGGAGGACAGCTGTGTGTGTGGGGCGTGTGCACCCAGAACAAAACCCGAGGAGATTCAGGGACCATCTGCCAGTACCAGAGCGACTGCAGCCCTCTGCACTGCTGTGCCGTACACAAAGGTACCACGGGGGTCTCGCTCAGGGGGTCTCTATCTGGGGTCTTGATCAGGGGGTCTCGCTCAGGGGATCTCGTTCACGGGGGTCTTTATCAGGGGGTCTCGCTCCGGAGTCTCACTCAGGGGATCTTGATCATGGGTCTCGCTCAGGAGGTCTCGATCAGGAGGTCTCGCTCAGGGGGTCTCGATCAGGGGGTCTCTATCCGGGGTCTTGATCAGCGGGTCTCGCTCAGAGGATCTCGTTCAGGGGGTCTCGCTCCGGAGTCTCACTCAGGGGATCTTGATCATGGGTCTCGCTCAGGAGGTCTCGATCAGGAGGTCTCGCTCAGGGGGTCTCGATCAGGGGGTCTCTATCTGGGGTCTTGATCAGCGGGTCTCGCTCAGAGGATCTCGTTCAGGGGGTCTCGCTCCGGAGTCTCACTCAGGGGATCTTGATCATGGGTCTCGCTCAGGAGGTCTCGATCAGGAGGTCTCTCTTAGGGGGTCTCGATCAGGGGGTCTCGATGAGGGAGTCTTGATCAGGGAGTCTCGATCATGGGTCTTGCTCAGGGGGTCTCGTTCAGGGGATCTCGCTCAGGGCATCTCTCTCAGGAGGTTTTGATCAGGAGATCTCGATCAGGGGGTATTGCTCAGGGGGTCTTGCTCAGGGGATCTTGCTCAGGAAATCTTGCTCAGCGGATCTCGATCAGGGGGTCTCGCTCAGGGGGTCTTGATGAGGGAGTCTCGATCAGGGAGTCTCAATCAGTGGGTCTCACTCAGGGACTCTCGATCAGGGAGTCTTGCTCAGGGAGTCTCGATCAGGGGATCTCAATCAGGGGATCTTGCTAAGGGGATTTCACTCAGGGAGTCTCGATCAGGGAGTCTCGATCAGGGAGTCTTGCTTAGGGAGTCTCAATCAGGGAGTCTCGATCAGGGGATCTCAATCAGGGGATCTTGCTAAGGGGATCTCATTTCGGGGGTCTCGTTCAGGGGGTCTTGATCAAGGAGTCTCACTCAGGGAGTCTTGATCAGGGAGTCTCGATCAGGGGGTCTCGTTCAGGGAATCTCTCTCAGGGGGTTTTGATCACGGGGTCTTGCTCAGGGGATCTCAATTAGGGGGTCTTGATCAGGGGGTCTCGCTCATGGGATCTCGATTAGGGGGTCTTAATGAGGGAGTCTCGAAGAAAGAAAGAAAGAATAGGAAGGAAGGAAAATAAAAAGTGAGGGAAAACAGAGGACGAATGCAAGAAAGGATAGAAAGGAAGGAGGGAAGGAAAGAAATGATGAAATGGGGAGAAAAGGATGGAAACAAGAAATAAAGGAAGGAAATTTGGAAAATAGATTTTGTTGGGGGGGGTGATTACTTCAAAAAAGGGGGAAAAAAAGGATAAAGGAAATGAAAGAACGTTAAAGGGAATAAAAATGAAAGAAAGGGAAACTAAGGAAAGAAAGAAGGAAGAAAAAAAGAAATTACGAGAGGAAGGATTAAAGAAAGAATAGAAAGGAAGGAGGGGAAGGAAAGAAGAACAAATGAAGAAAAAAAGGGATGAAAGGGGGAAAAGGATGAAAACAAGAAAGGAAGAAAGGAAAGAGGAAGAATATTTGGAAAATCGATTTTGGAAGGGGGGATGAAGAAAAAAGTAATGAGAGAAAATGAAAAAGAAGGCTGGAAGAAAAAAGAAAAATAAAAAATGGGAAATAAAGACAGAGATGTTTATAGAAATGAGTGCGTAATAACAATCAACACAGATGTTGTGTGTGTGTGTGTGTGTGTGTGTGTGTGTGTGTGTGTGTGTGTGTGTTAGCGCTGCTGTACCCGGTGTGTAGGCCGCGGCCTGTAGAGGGTCAGATCTGCAAAGAGCAGCCAAACGAGCTTCTGGAGCTGCTGATGTGGGACGATGAGGCTCCTCATGAACATTGTCCATGTGCTGCAGGACTGAACTGTCAACAACTGGGGTAAACACACACACACACACACACACACACACACACCCATGTGCTGCAGGACTGAACTGTCAACAACTGGGGTAAACACACACACACACACACACACACACACACACACACTCACACACAATCACACACAAATCCTGTATAAAGAGTATATGTGTACTCCAGTCTTGCAGCACCATCTAGTGGTGTGTTTTGTACATCTGTATTGCCCCAAAACTCCTGTCTTCAAATCGGGTTTATTTATTTAAGTATACATTATTATTAATATATAATATATATTAATATATTAATATATTATTAATTATATAATAATAATATTTGTCTTATTAATTTAAGAAAAAATATTATGAATAATAATAATGATCAGTATTTTTTATTGCTTTTATTCATAATGAAAAAAATCTAATTATTATTATTATTATTATTATTATTATTATTATATTATTATTATATTGTTTATTATTTTTTTATTTATAATAAAAATACTACTACTAATAATAATTATATTATTATTAATATTAATACTGTATTTTTATTAGTTATTATTCTATGCTCAGAAAGCACTTTGAGAGGTGACTTAAATGTGACAATACAATTTTATATTATTATTATTATTATTATTATTATTATTATTATTATATTTAAAATATATTATATTTAAGTAAAAAGTAATAAACATATTTTTTTTTTTACAATATACAATCAATACATCATTACCTAGAGCTATTAAAAATGTGATAGTAAAAAATATTTTTAAAAAAAATTATTAAAGAAATGCTATACTATATATATATATATATATATATATATATATATATATATAATATAATATATATGTATATATATATATATATATATATAAATCGTTTTTATTTATTTCTTTTTCCCAGCCAAGAGTCCCTGTGCCTGGTGAAGAATAGCTCATCCAGAACCCCGAAGCTGAGAGACTCACATTAACCCCAATAAAGTGGAAATACAGCCACAGCGCACTAATACACTCTGTTTATCCGGCAATTTAATACATACATGTTTATTGTGTACATATAAATACAACCGAGTTTACGTTCTCTTACAGGGTACGCGCTATACACTGTACACAACCGTACACAGGGTGTCTATAACCTCTAGTAAACAGCTTAATTTATTTACTCAAATAATAAGTAGGATAAACAGACCGTGATGAGTTGCTCTACACAAACATGCTTTAATCAATTCATTTGACGTTTTATTCCTTTTTCCTGCTTCTAACAAACATTTTGAAGGTAAAATATTCACTTTCCGCCTAATAATATCCCACCCGCTTACAGGTATATATTATTCATTCATTCATTTTCTAGCGCTTTATCCGATCTTCCCTCGGGTCACGGGGAGTCTGTGTCTATCTCAGGCGTCTATGGGCATTAAGGCAGGATACACCCTGGATGGAATGCCAACCCATCGCAGGGTACACACACACACACAACACACACACACACACACACGGGGACAATTTTCCAAGGTTGCCAATCAACCTACCGTGCATGTTTTTGGACCGGGGGGAAACCGGAGAACCCGGAGAACCCGGAGAAAAAGAAAAACCCCCTGAGGCACGGGGGAGAACATGCAAACTCCACACACACATGACGGAGACGGGAATCGAACCCGGATCCGGGCGGTGTGAGGCGAACGTGCTAACCACTACGCCATAATGTTATAAGTTATAATTATACTTCAATTCGGGACAAAATATAGGATAGGGTGTACAAGAAGCACATACCCATCTTATAATCACCGTGTTTACAGGTTATATGCCCTTCATTCCTTATAACACCCGTTTAAAGGAGGTGCGGCCGGTTTTTTTTGTTTTTGTTTGTTTTTAATCCAATTTTTGTAGTTTTCTGTTACGTCATTTAAACCGCTAATCCACTAGATGTCAGCGTTGTCTAAAACTAGACACGAAACCCCCACAAGGGCTTGGATTGAATCCCAATGAAGCATGTGACGCACATGGCCGATTTCCCCCGCCAGGATCGATTCCCGTCACGGCGCGTTCACGTTCGCACACTGTACTCTTTTACAAATCAGAACTCTATTGCAAGCACATGCTGGTTACTTTTTTTCTTTCTTTCTGTCTTTCCATTCTTTCATCATTTCTTTTTTACTTTCCCATCCATCACACGGCAGGCAGAATTCGCGTCTTTAATTTATTCCATATTTTTGGTTTTACGAATACAAGGCACCCATTGTATCTTCACCCTCCCCCCCCCCCCCCCCCATCGACATCAACTGTGGCATTTTATCAGAGGAACAAAAATAAACAACAACAATAATAAAAATCATTCAGCCTGGTCAATAATATCAGGAAAAGAAAGTGTGTGTTTAAGGAAACTCGTCATGACGTCAGGTTGAAGGTAAAAGGCAGAACAGGGTGATGAGTGTGTGTTGGCTTGGTCAAGGCCTCGGGATCAGATGTGCATCAGCAGCGGGAGGGTGAGCGGTGAGAAGATCGCAGCTGCGAGACACCATTTGCAACGAGGGACGCGACCCGAGCGGAGGGGAATCGGAGGAGTGGAAATATTCTGCCTCTGATTATCCCAGAAAGGGATCTCACCCGACATGGATTAGTTTGGGTTTGGAAAAAAAAAAAAAAACCCACAACAACACTTTCTGCACTGGTTATAAGGCGTTATAAAGTGCACATTCGTTACAGTGGGTCGGTAATTATGTGCATTATCGTCAAAGGAATGTCAGATTTTTTTTCCCCCCATCCTAATCTACATTTATGGCATTTGATGGAGACCCTTATCCAGAGCGACTTCATTCATACATCTGTGAAGATTAAGGGGCCTTGCTCAGGGGCCCGGAAGTGACTACCAAGTGACATCCAAGCAGTGTATGGACTAATGATACATTTCTGCAAAGAAGGAACTTTCCTCGTCTCAAACTGTATTTTCCCCTTCAAGATGTACTCTATATGAACAAAAGTATTGGGACACCACATGCCATCAACCCCCCCCCCCCCCCCCACACACACACACAGCCCCAAAAAGGTTACCACAAAGTATTTATATAAGGTCCTGCATGTACAGCATTCAGAGACGTCCTATGCAACTGCCTTCCCCCCAAGTGTCCACCGAATATGGGTGGGAGAAAAAAAAAAAGTCCCAATACTTTTGCATTTATACAAAAAAAAACAATCAACGATGTGATAAACATCTGGATAAAATGTCGTACAAAAATTGTTTATCCCTCCATTCACTCGTTATTTCTGACCTGCGTTTTAAAAAAAAACAAAATAAAAATAATGGCACCCTACAATTGCTCCAGGTGAAATTCATCTGGAGCTCGAGCCCGACATTTCCGGTGTTTCCCCAGCTGCTGTTATGAAAAGAAGAAAAGAAAAACAACAACAACAACAAAAAATCCACGGCATTCCGTAAACGGCAGGGGATAGCAACGGGACGCGTGAAAGGAAAGCACTCG
>JACRUU010000004.1:2889351-2906851 GCA_030449085.1 Kryptopterus vitreolus
CTGCAGAGAGTGGTAAACACTGCAGAGAGTGGTAAACACTGCAGAGAGTAATAAACACTACAGAGAGTAATAAACACTACAGAGAGTAATAAACACTACAGAGAGTAATAAACACTACAGAGAGTAATAAACACTACAGAGAGTAATAAACACTACAGAGAGTAATAAACACTACAGAGAGTAATAAACACTACAGAGAGTGATAAACACTGCAGAGAGTAATAAACACTACAGAGAGTAATAAACACTGCAGAGAGTAATAAACACTACAGAGAGTAATAAACACTGCAGAGAGTAGTAAACACTGCGGAGAGTGGTAAACACTGCAGAGAGTAGTAAACACTGCGGAGAGTAATAAACACTGCAGAGAGTAATAAACACTGCAGAGAGCACTAGTGGTAAACACTGCAGAGAGTAATAAACACTACAGAGAGTAATAAACACTACAGTAAACACTGAGAGTAGTAAACACTGGAGAGTGGTAAACACTGCAGAGAGTAGTAAACACTGCGGAGATTGGTAAACACTGCAGAGTGTAATAAACACTACAGAGAGTAGTAAACACTGCGGAGAGTGGTAAACACTGCAGAGAGTAATAAACACTACAGAGAGTAGTAAACACTGCGGAGAGTGGTAAACACTGCAGAGAGTGGTCAACACTGCAGAGAGTGTAATAAACACTGCAGAGAGTAATAAACACTGCAGAGAGTGGTAAACACTGCCGAACGCATTAATGAAGTTCCACTTCCTAGAATTCAGGACATCTACAGGAAGTGTAAATAAAGGACTTATCCCATCCTGCCTATAGACTCTTTGCCCTCCTGCCCTCTAGGTGGCGCTACAGGAGCCTCCGGACCAAGGCAGCATTTTTTAGATTATTTTATAATACTAATAATAATATAATTTTTATTATAATAATAATTATTAATATATAATAATATTATCACATATTATTATAGCTGCTGCTAATGATATTCTTGTTATCGCTATTATAATAATAATAATAATAATAATAATAATAGAATTGTGTTATATTTGTATTATTATAGCTGCTGTTCGTTGACCCGCCTCTCTCAAAGTGAACTTGACGTTAAACAATACAGCTCGTTGTGTTGTTACAAAGCACAGACACTCTATAAACGCTACATGGACGTCCAAATAAACACCATTTCTAAAAAATTAATCTGACCAATCAGAATCGAGCGTTCACCATTCAGCACTTTTGTCGACAATAAAAAATGACTACTTTCCAGCAAAAAAATAAGTGTACAATCAAACAGAGGCTCAATTCTTTCAGATGCACATGACGTTTAATGGCCGTGTGTGTGTGTGTGTGTGTGGTGTGTATACAGTGTGTTATTGTATGGCTAAATATCTGTGGTGAATAAGAGCTGAATAAAGGCTTTGTACACACAGAGCTGAAGCAACATGCTTGAAATTCCATAAGTGTGCGTGCGTGTGTGTGTGTGTGTGTGTGCGTGTGTGTGCACCTTCCGATCCTCAGCTCCGAGCTGGTTCATGAGCATGTTGACGTTGTCGGTGTTCCACACCCATGAGTGGCTGGTGAAGTACTCCAGCACCATCATGGCCTTGTGCAGGCGTGTGATCGTCTTCATCATCCTGCATCGCCGGGGGAATAAAGCTTTAGAAGACAAACAAAGCGTTCCCGAGTCCAGTGCGACCCATAACGTGGAGGGAGACACCAGAAATATGCTCAATAGGTTAAAATAGGCGAGAGCGCGGTGGCGTTTTTCATTTCGCCACGCCGCCGGGCGTTCTCGGAGCGGAAGGAACAACCAAGCGGCTGATTGGATGAAACACAGGAAGGATCAGATCGGGAGATCGGGGGTCTTGGAAGGAACCTGGGCTTGGACGTTTGAGTACTCACACACTCCTGCTTATGTGGTAAAAAACAAACAAACAAACAAACAAATAAATAAATAATAGGGAGGGGGTATAGCTCGGCTACTGGGCTACTGATCAGAAGGTTGGGGGTTCGAGCCCCGGTATCGCCAAGCTGCCACCTTTGGGTCCTTGAGAAAGGCCCTTAACCCTCTGTGCTCCAGGGGGCGCTGTAGTATGTATATATATATATATATATATATATATATATATATATATATATATATATATATATATATAGATTAAGATAATACATTAAGCCACATTTAATGGTGGGTGGGTGATGGTAGCTCAGTGGTTAAGGCTTTGGCCTCTGGACTGTTCAAATCCCAGCAACACCAGGCTGGGCCCTTGAGCGAGGCCCTTAACCCTCAATTGTTCAGTTGCTCAAGCCGCTCTTTATAAGCGCATCTGCCGTGAACGTAATTCAGCGTTAAAGACACTGATGCCGCATTCTGAATATAAAAACAGAGACAACACAAGACTGCATAAGCCCCGCCCACTTCCCTTACCAGCTGCTAGGCTGCTGCGGCGCTCCTGCAATCGATGCATTTTAGGTGGATATCATCTGTTGCATGCGCGGCTGAGTTTATGTTTTATATTACATTTGGCTCAGATGGACTTATACTAGGTTTAAATGACTCAATAATAAAGATAAAGATCGCGCCTGGGACTAAATTGCTAGAGTATCTCCTCCACCCGGGTTCCTTCCAAAATGTAATTACACATGCATGACACACACACACACACACACGATTGGACGAAACACAAACCAAAAAGACGTCGCTCCTCTACACGGCAAAAAAAAAAAAAAAAGAACGAACCGGACGCTTTTCAGCCCCCGAGGAATTAATACAGGGTTCTCGTTTCATTCCAGATACCAAACAGATGCTCGTATAAAGGAGGGGGAAGGAAACATACGTTCTCAGTTTGGACAAACATGTTGGGACACCTGTCTTCTCCAGCCCTTATGGCTATTAAAGGACAATTGGAGGCACGCAATGTTTATCTTTGGGTTTGACGGAATGAACGTTACACTAATGAACTATACACTAAGGCAGCTTTATTTACATATGCACTGTATGGGTCGGATTAGAAGACGTTGACTGAAAGCCTTTTGGGATGGACGTGAATGCTGATTGCACCACCTACACCTTTATAGCTGAAAGGGCACAACATGTTCCCGGAAGAGTTTATTACAACAGCACATGGAGGCTATTTCTTTAAACGAGATGCTCAGATGTCCGCAAGCTTTTTGTCCATATAGTGTATGGTCTTTGGAAAGCCAAATGACGGGATCTCATCCCCGGCCCTGATGCATCAACGTTTCGCCACTAATGAGCATCGTGTGATATCTGGTACGATTCCAAAGTCAAGAGAAGAGCAAAAACGTCATTCCCGGGTCAATCATCATGTGACTCAACGAACACACCAATAATCGAATAAGCGACCTGATTCCCAAATTCCAAAAGAATTTGCTGAGTAGCATCAAGTCAAGGCAACTGGGCAGATGTTCCTCGTCATGTGGACGCTGGAGATGGGTGAATCTCAATGGTCAATACTCTACTACAATATTCATTCATTCATTCGTCTTCTATCGCTTTATCCGTTTTCTTTCGTGGGTCACGGGGGATCTCGGGCGCCTTCGGGGTATCAAGGCAGGACACACCCTGTACGGAATGCCAACACTTTTTTCCCAGGTGCCAAACAACCTTTTTGGACCGGGCAGGGGTGTGTGTGTGTGTGTGTGTGTGGGGGGGGGGGGGGGGGGGGGTGGCATTGCGGTGGTTGGTTTCCGGAGAAAAAAACCCTGAGGCACTGGGAGAACATGCAAACTCCACACACACACACACACACACACATGTCGTAGGCGGGAATCGAACCCCCAACCCATGAGGTGTGAGGCAAACGTGCTAAGCCACCATGCTCCCTTACTACATTATTATTATTATTAGTAGTAGTAGTATTATTATAAGTAAAATCAGAATCAGCTTTACTTACCAAGTACCTTTACAACACACAAAAAATTCTATGTGGAAAATACCGACACCGACGGATATAAACAAAAACAAAAACAAAAGCAAGACCGACAGGATATATTTTATCCACTCGTAAATAAACCTTTCACAAAATGTACTGAAATGTAGGGAATTTAGGTTGTTTTTTTTTTTTTGGTGTTTTGACGCCGCGTTCATGGCCGGGATCAAAGTTTCATTCTTCAAAAATAAAAGTTATAATAAAATGTAAACTTTAAAGGACTTTAAAGTCAAATTTCCTCAAAATGCAAAGGGTTCGGTAGAAATGCGAATAATATATAATAGTATTCATGGAGTGTTTGGGGGGGGGGGGTTGTTTTAGGGGCGAATACTAACAGCAAATGCTCTACGAAATAAAATGCCTTCCTGGACCAATCTGGAATCCCACCAGTGGAATAATGCTTTTTTTTTTTTTTTGTTTTTTGTGGGGGGGGGGGGGGGGGGGGGGGGGGGGGGGGGGGGGGGGGGGGGGTTGTCCTTTGGAAATTCTTTACATAACGTGATACATTTAAAAGCCGTACCTACATTAAAAAAGATGACTTGGATCACTAAAAGGAGGCACGGTGGGTGTCTCAGCATGTTCCAGGGTCGAGGGTTCGATTCCCGTCTCCGCCATATGTGTGTGGGTGGAGTTTGCATGTTCTCCCGGTGCCTCGGTGGGGTTTTTTCTCTCCGGTCCACGGATTCGTAAACAATGCACGGTAGGTCGATTGGCACCTTGGAAAATTGCGAGTGTGTGGGTCGGCATTCCATACAGGGTGTGTCCTGCCTTGGTGGCCCGAAGACGCCTGAGATAGGCACAAATCCCGCGGATAAAGCGGTAGACGATGAATGAATGGATCACTAATGATCGCTGGCTAGATTGTAAGCTTAAGCTTAGGCTTCCTTGATCCAGCACTGGCTCCAGCACAGGACATCTTCACGACACCACTTGCCTTGACCTACTAACAACCTTTTAGTGGCGAATGAAAATCAATCATCCTCCGTGTTAAGCGCCGAGATGTCAATCCGTCGTCTCCCCTTCGATTCGTTGGGCAGCAAACCGGGATGTAAAAAAAAAAAAAAAAAAAAAAAAAAAAAAACCCACCTGCCTCGCACAACATGCAAGAAGCCGTTGGGAGAGGGGGGGAAAAAAAAAAAAAGAGGTGGTCCGAGGTGGGACGGGGACGTGGGGTTGCTTGCTGGACCTTACCTAGGCTTCTGGCCCGTGAGCCACAGATAAGCGTCGTAGAGCAGCGCGGGAATGGTGTGGCTCACCGTCGTCCAGTACTGATTGGTAAACGGGTTGGAACGCAGGTTAACATTGGGCCGCCTGAACGCCTGCTCTAAAGGGTTGGTCTTGAACGTCATGTTTATACAGTATTCTGCAGGGGGAGGCATACATACGCATGGAGACACAGAACACAGGACAAAAAGGGTTTACCCAACCCGCGAGCGACACAACGGGACAGAGAGAGAGAGAGAGAGAGAGAGAGAGAGAGATAAGAGATTGCGCAATCCAGCAGGTAATGTCTGGATTATGCATTCTCCCCGCTTCTGCAGGAAGCAACGTCAAGGCTGGGGTTAAGACCGAGATCGCGAGGAGGCGGGTGTGGTGAGGGTGAGGGGGTGGTGGTGATGTCGGGTGGGGGTGGGGGGTGGTGTTGTATGGGGTGTATATATCGAGACGGAATGGACGGCCGGACGGAAGCGGTTTACCTGGGCTCCCGTCCTGTCATCCTGAGGAAGAGATCATAGAGGAATGCTGGCGCCTTGTGGCTCACAGCAATCCAGTACTGATTGATTAGATGATTGGATGTGAGATTTACATTGGGACGTCTGAACGCTTGCTCGAGGGGGTTCCTCTTGAAAGTGGATATAACATGGTATTCTAAGAGACAAAGATTCGGGCATTCAATTGGGTGAAAACTTTGCACAGCAGCGTTGTCGATGTTAGTATCGTGGAAAGTAAAAAAAAAAAGAAAAAAGAAAACCCTGAAAACCCTGAAAAGGTTGAGAGATTTTATCAGTGCTCAGAAAGGAATCGCCCCGGGAAAACAAAAGATTTGGACATTGGAAATTATTATTATTATTATTATTATTATTATTTGTAGCTTGTTTTCAGATTTGTTAGTTTGTTTTCAGAATTGTCAATTTGTTTTCATCAATGTGAGTTCATTTGTTTACAGAAATGTATTTTTTTTTTTTAGAATTTTGTCGCTTATTTTCATAATTGTTCGCTTGTTTTTGTATTTGTTCGTTGTTTGTTGAATAGTTTGTTTGTTTTGCAGAATGATTATTTTTTTTTGTATTTATTAATGTATTTTTTTTTCGATTTTTTTGGATTTGTTATTTTGTTTTCGGGATTTGTTGATGTTTTTGGATTTGTTCGTTTCTTTGTTGAATAGTTCGTTTGCGAACTTGCCGACGCAAACCAAAATTATTATTATTATTATTATTTGTAGCTTGTTTTCAGATTTGTTGATTTGTTTTTATCAATGGGAGTTCATTTGTTTACAGAAATGTACATTTTGTTCATTTATTTATTTTTTTTTATAGAATTTTGTAGCTTATTTTCATAATTGTTCGCTTGTTTTTGGATTTGTTCGTTTTTTGTTGAATAGTTTGTTTGTTTTTTTTTATTATTATTTTTGTATTTATTAATGTGTTTTTTTCTTCGATTTTTTGGATTTGTTATTTTGTTTTCGGGATTTGTTGATGTTTTTGTATTTGTTCGTTTTTTGTTGAATAGTTTGTTTGTTTTTCAGAATGATTATTTATTTTTGTATTTATTAATGTATTTTCTTTTTCGATTTTTGTGGATTTGTTATTTTGTTTTTCGGGATTTGTTGATGTTTTTGTATTTGTTCGTTTTGCGAACTTGCCGAAGCAAACCAAATTATTATTATTATTATTATTATTTGTAGCTTGTTTTGCTCGTTTGTTGATGCGTTTTAGGATTTGTTCGTCCGAATTGTTTGTTCGTTTTCGGCTTTGCTCATTTGTCTCGCACATTTGTCTCAGCTACCGTACATTATATGGACCAACCTCCGAAATGGAAGTGTCTCTGCATGTAAATAAAAACGTACAACAAACAAACAAACAGAAGAGCGGTTCATACCGACTTCGCCCCAGTGAAAGGGATTGATTGTTCCCGTCGTGCAGTTGTACACCAGCAAACTTTTTGGCCTGCGAACAAACAGCAAAATACTCCATTATCCGTTTCTTGGCGTTCACATTTACACCGCACTCACGAACGGCGGGAAAAAAAGCTCTTCGGCCGAAGGGACGAGCGCTGAACGCGCACATGTTTGCACAACATGACCCCTGTGTGTGTGATTGGCGAGCCTGTTATCGCACTGACCTGGTGTGTTTCTGCGAGCCCGAGTGCCAAGCGGCGGCCAGAGTCGTGTTTATGACCACGTCGACTGGCACGAGGTCAGCCACGGCGCTGTTAGAGGCTCTCATGGTGCGTAGGATGCCTTTCCCTGCCTGCGTAAATAAATAAAGAGCTTCACCAGAACCCTCACACACACACAGGGTGCTACTCGTGTCACTACAGACACAGCAGTATTAATGGCGATAGTGAAGTAGTGCTGTTATAATAGTGAACGATGGTGATGCACTTACGGCAATGAATATCCCACTTGGTCCGTTGAAATTATCTATCCATCCCTTGATGTATGGGAATAAACAACAACAATTATGATCGACATAAGACCAGTGATTAAAATGGTATATACATTAGTGCATTCGTGTTTACAGGAAACGGCTCCTTCCAGCTGGCTCCTACTATCGACGGCCGCACGATGGCGACGTTTAGGTTCCCGCACTCCTGCTGGACCAGGTACTCGGCCAGGGCTTTGGTGTAGGTGTACGTGTTGGGTCTCTCGCCGAGCAGCTTGGGGGTCATCAGGCCGACCAACTTATCGTCCATCCACCTGCACACGACGTGACACGACATGACCAATCTCACCCTAACGTACGGCGCGAAGGGACACGGAACGAGGCGACGGTGGAATGAAACACTCACTCCAGCGTGTCGATGAGCTTCCGGTAGTCGAGCGGCGGCGGGTAGACGACCTCCTCGATCAGCTCTCGGTCGCAGTTCGCGTAGGCTGTGGAGATGTGAATGAACACCTCCAGGTGTTTCATCCCGTGGGCCAGGTTCAGCATCTTCTGTGTGGCCAGCACATTCAGCTGCATGGCATCTCTGAGCGACAAAATGCATGACGCAGCATATATATATATATATATATATTCATTCATTCATCTTCTACCGCTTTATCCGATCTTCCCTCCGAACTTATCCGAACCGCCTCGCATTACACTGGGGAAATACCGAATACGACGTGGCGGCGGCGCTCTGACCAATCCGAAGAGCTCGTTTCCAAGAGGGGGCGGGGTTTCATCAGTCGCATGGAAACGGTTCGGGTTTCAGGTGTTCGACAAGGCAAAGCCCCGCTTTAACATTTATATTATAAAGTGTGTAAAGTTTATTCCAGCACCTCAAACACAACCACGTTGTTGAAGAATGAGGGAGGTGTGTGCCTCAGGGGGTTTTTCTCCGGGTTCTCCGGTTTCCTCCGCCGGTCCAAAAACATGCACTGTAGGTTGATTGGCACCTTGGAAAATTGTCCCTAGTGTATGAATGTGTGTGTGTGTGTGTGTGTGTTCCCTGCGATGGGTTGGCATTCCATCCAGGGTGTATCCTGCCTTAATGCCCGTAGAATGCCGTATGGAATGCCAACCCATCGCAGGACACACACACACACACACACACACACATTCATACACTAGGGACAATTTTCCAAGGTGCCAATCAACCTACCGTGCATGTTTTTGGACTGGGGAGGAAACCGGAGAACCCGGAGAAAAACCCCCTGAGGCACGGGGAGAACATGCACAAACTCCACACACACATGGCCGAGACGGGACTCGAACCCGGACCCTGGCGGTGTGAGGCGAACGCGCTAAGGAATTGTAAAGGACTGAATGTTCGTTCCTTTTTACCAGTGAGGATCAAAATGTGCAGGCTCTTTATTAGCACCTAGAATAAGTCTGGAATCAACATTTATGCCAGAGCTAAATTGAGGGCCGTGCTCAAGGGCCCACTAGTGGCACCTTGGTGGTGGTGGAGATGGAATTTGAACCTATGATTATCCGCTCCAAATGCCAATGCCTTCAGCACTGAGCTCCCACCATCAGCTCATCTTTCTCGTTTTGCTTATATGCAGTAAAGTAGGTAAAAGGCAAGAATGGGAAGAAAGTTCGCCATACCGATCGAGTCTAAATTCCGACGGAAAGGTTTACGCAAGACGCAAAAAAAACAGTAGAGAAGATGTTCGCTGTATACGCCCTCACCCCCCCCCCCCCACCCCCCCCACCCGCAGTCTAACATGTAAGCGGAAGCTTAATGATCTGGATGTGTTTCGATAGTCGGAGATCGTTTTTTTTCCCTCCGGGTGAAAAGAACCAACATGGCAACCGTTCCGTACTTCGGCGAGCAAACAATGCTGTCTAGACTGCGGCTCACTGGTATCAGCTCCGGCGTTTGACACAATAAGTACGTGTCCGCTCGCCGTAAGCGTTAATTAGAGGGAAAACTGGTGTGTTATATGGAGTGGAATGGCCTGACGAGTCATTCATTCATCTACTACCGCTTTATCCGATCTTCCCTCGGGTCACGGGGAGTCTGTGTCTATCTCAGGCGTCTATGGGCATTAAGGCAGGATACACCCTGGATGGGAATGCCAACCCATCGCAGGACACACATACACACACACACACACACATTCATACACTAGGGACAATTTTTCCAAGGTGCCAATCAACCTACCGTGCATGTTTTTGGACCGGGGGAGGAAACCGGAGAACCCGGAGAAAAACCCCCTGAGGCACGGGGAGAACATGCACAAACTCCACACACACATGGACCGAAGACGGGAATCGAACCCAGACCCTGGCGGTGTGAGGCGAACGTGCTAACCACTAAACCACCGTGCCCCCTGCCTGACGAGTCACTGCACTTAAAAGAGTGATTGGTTAAAACTGCATATAACATATTTTTTGCCTTTATGTTATGTATAAACTATACTATAATTGTGTAAGAACTCAATGATATAATGATATAATGATAAATTATATAAATGATAAACTAAAAATGACGTCGTCCTTTTACTGGCGCGGAATAAATATGATTATATGCGATAAAAATATGTATCATACTCGGTTAATGTGATTTGGGCTCCTGAACCTCATTGCGCAGCGTCTATACATCAGGGGTGTATGCTGGGCTCTGGCGGGTGTCGTATATTGGTTATTGGTTTATATGGTTATATATATTGGTTATGACGCGTATTAAGAACGACAAATAATTTTAACATGTATTATTTAGATGTTAGGGGGCACGGTGGTTTAGTGGTTAGCACGTTCGCCTCACACCGCCAGGGTCTGGGTTCGATTCCCGTCTCGGCCATGTGTGTGTGGAGTTTGCATGTTTGCATGTTCTCCCCGTGCCTCAGGGGTTTTTTTTTTCTCCGGGTTCTCCGGTTTCCTCCCCCGGTCCAAAAACATGCACGGTAGGTTGATTGGCACCTTGGAAAATTGTCCCTAGTGTATGAATGTGTGTGTGTGTGTGTGTGTGTGTTTGCCTGCGATGGGTTGGCATTCCATCCAGGGTGTATCCTGCCTTAATGCCCATAGACGCCTGAGATAGGACACAGACTCCCCGTGACCCGAGGGAAGATCGGATAAAGCGCTAGAAGAAGATTATTTAGATGTTAGTCTTGACATTTAGAAGTTTGTAGTTTTAAAAACACTCATTTTAATTATTTTCAAAAGCCACCATCGGAGAGACGAACGAGCCACATGCGTCTGCGGAACCGCGGGACGCCGACCCCTGGCCTAAATCCTTTTCAACCACTGTGGGATGAACTGGGTCGTAAATAAATCTCTACCTACTGAAGAACGTCTTTCGGCAAGTTTTACAAGTTTCATTTTTTTACGGCTGAACTTTTGGAGAAACCAAAGTGGAGAGATATTATAGATATATATAGATATATATATATATATATATATATATATATATATATATATATATATATATATATATATATACTATATATATATATATATATATATATATCTATATATACATAGTATATATATATATATATATATATATATATATATATCTATATATATATATATATATATATATATATATATATATATATATCCATATATATATATATATATATATATAGGTTTCATCAAACAAAACAAACAAAAAAAAAAGTGTTTCCAAACTTCTGTTGTCTGCCCGACACTGTACATTGTTTTTTGCGTTACAAAAGCCCCAATTTGTGAAACGGCTTTCGCAACAGTGTGACTCAGAACAAATCCAGTCTGAGGACATACTTGTTTAGTGAAGTCTTCGATTGAGAGTTTTTCGTCACAGGTACGACTCAGCGGAAAATCGTACGTGTAAATATAAAACTATATGAACTATAATGTTTATTTGTGCGTGTTTATTTTAATTAAATAGGTCGTCTATTAATAGGTCGACAATTAAATAGGTCGTCTCCCGATTAAGGGTTAAAGCTATTTATACAGACATACTGTTACCTCCGGACGCTCTGTAAACACATTTTCCTCCGACAGTCAAGCAATTTATACACAAAAACAGCTGGGAATTGTGTAAATAAAAAATAGAATACGGTAATTTGCAAATGTCATAAATTCATTCATTCGTCTTCTAGCGCTTTATCCGATCTTCCCTCGGGTCACGGGGAGTCTGTGTCTATCTCAGGCGTCTATGGGCATTAAGGCAGGATACACCCTGGATGGAATGCCAACCCATCTCACACACACACACACACACACACACACACACATTCATACACTAGGGAGAATTTTCCAAGGTGCCAATCAACCTACCCTGCATGTTTTTGGACCGGGGGAGGGAAACCGGAGAACCCGGAGAAAAACCCCCTGAGGCACGGGGGAGAACATGCACAAACTCCACACACACATGGCCGAGACGGGAATCGAACCCGGACCCTGGCGGTGTGAGGCGAACGTGCTAACCACTAAGCCAGCGTGTCCCTGTCAGAAGTTCAGATGGACAGAGATTCACCAGTCTATATATATATATATATATATATATATATATATATATATATATAATTGTAATGTATGTCACAGGCCGCTTCGCACAGTCACGATTTCATGGACAATAATCTTTGGAATGTTGTTTCTACAATGTTGTTACGAGCGGCCACGAGAACGGAAATGACGCCTACTTGAGAGGTTCGTTGAATCGGATGGTGGCGGCGCAGTGGAAGACGACGTTGACGCGCTCCTTCAGCGTGTCCTGGTCTTCTCTGCTGAGGTTCAGCTCGGGCTGCGTGAGGTCGCTGTTTACCGCTGCGATCTTCTCCGCGAAAGCCGGCTGCTCGTCTCTTAATCTGTCGAAAAGCTGAAGCGGGGACACGAAACACACTAATAATTACAGAGGTATATATATATATATATATATATTATATATATACATATATAGATATATAGATATCTATATCTATATATATACAATATATACACATTATATTGCACGTTTTCAATGTTTCTTCTAACTGTAACAGATGTTATCATTATATATATTTCTCTTAAAATCTCTCCCGTTCATAAAATTATTGATTAGTGAATATGTATTTTTCCCTGGAAATTATTCTTTTAATATAAATTTCTTGTTAATGACAATGTTTATTTGTTTAGTGTTGGTTTGAAGTGTAAAATATGGGACGTGGCTCCTTTAAGAATTGTGTTCCGGTTGCTTTTCCATATAAACTGGTGATACGGTGTTTAGGTTATACGGAAGCGCTTTATTGGGTTCGGTAAAAATGCGCTTTATTGCAGTAATACGGATTTGGGAATGCGATGCGCTTGCGTAAGGTTCCGTACGGTAATATACGCTAATATAGTGAGGAGATCGTACCTGTTGTGAATGCGCAGCTAGGGGGCGTCATTGGGGGGAAATTTAGGAAGCGTGATTGGATGCACTGAACGCTTCTTTATTCGTTTTTTGTTCTATGTTGTTGTTCATTCGTTTATGCGTTATAACACGTTAATAACATTAGCGCCGTTAAAGCCGTTATTTTTATTTATATTTAAAGCGCTAATTCCTTATAATGTTTCCTGTTTAAGTCTTGTTTCATTACAAAAGCAAAACACACACACACACACACACACACAAACACGAGGTCCTGAACTCACCCTGCAGGTGATCATGTCTGCGATGCGGGCGCTCGGAGACTGACCGGCTTTGGGCCGCACGAGCACGAAGGCCTCCCTGATGCCGGGGCAGGAGCGGAGCAGCTTTTCCAGCAGCACTTTGCCCATGAAACCCGTAGCGCCCGTGATCAGCACGCTCTTCCCCGTGTAGTACTCCGGAATGGTGACCATCCTGAGTGTGTCCAGTCCCTCGCCTGCCAGACAACAACACCAAAGAGACAAGGTACGATTGCGTGTCCGTATAAAAGAATATACAACAGCCTTTATTTGTCACATAAACATTACAGCACAGTCAAATTCTTTCTTCACATATCCCAGCTTGGTCAGCCAGGATACAGCGCCCCCTGGAGCGCAGAGTGTTAAGGGCCTTGCTCAAGGACCCAAGGTGCGGAAGCTTGGTGATACCGGGGTTCGAACCCCCCGACGTCCCAATCAGTAGCCTTAAACTGAACTAAACCACTTGCATGTAACTTTCCTTCCAGGCCTCCTGCATGCTTGGCAGGTGAAGTGAGACCCTCCTGCCCCGAGGCATTTCTAATAACCGGCACGTGCAGTGTGTGTAAGGAAATGTGTGTGTGTGTGTGTGTGTGTGTGTGCGCTCAGACCAGGGTTTCAATCGTGCCGTGCGCTTTGCGCCGCATGCCAAAAGGAACGCTACCAACAAAGTCTCGGCCGCAAGAAAAGACCAGCCGGTTATTTATTAATCTGGTGGATTTAAAGAGAGACTTTCCCGGAGATACCGTCGAGGACTTATACATGTGAATAGTACGAATCTGTCCGGGCTTTTCTTCTCCCACGCAGGCAAACGTGTTTCCTCAGACCTTTGTGAAATTTCCTTCATGCAGATTAGACTGTGTGCTGGCGCAGAGTCAATTTCAACCTTCCTGTAAGGTTTTGCTTTGTCCTTCTGGTCAGCGGTCCTGCAGCTTTCGATCTGAACTCTTTCCACCTCTGGTACCAGTGGGAGATCAGCAGATAAGATGTTGGATTTGTCACTGGGCCATGACTTTGAATTCCTGGGGAGGTGGTATCCCAGTTAAGGTTAAGGCATTGGGCTCTGGACCGAAACACCACGGTTGCTCAGGCTGCCCCAGCTGTTAGTACTGCACAAGCCAGTGTATACCTTTCGCCGGTCCCAAGCCCGAATAGATGGGGAGGGTTGTGTAGGAAGGGCATCCATGCGGCAAACCTGGGGAGGTGTTATCCCAGTGGTTAAGGCATTGGATTCTGAACCGAAGCATCGCAGTCCCAGCCGATCTACCACTAGTGGGCCCTTGAGCAAGGCCGTTAACCGCAATTTCTCAGTCTGCCCCACCTTTAGGGTTGCCCAAGCCAGTGCATTCCCGGTGTCGGTCCCAAGCCCAGAGGTTGTGTAGGAAGGGCATCCATGCGTCAAATCTAATATGCGGCCCGTCCGCTGGGGCGCCCCCAAGAGAACGGGCGAAGCCGGGAGAATCTGAATTCCTGAAACCCCAAAAGTTGCATCGCTGAATTCAGAAGACGAAATTGCATGGGAGTCTCTGGTTTATCAGGACTCCAGTGGTACCAGTGGGAGATCAGCGGGCATGACGTTGGAATTTTCACTAGGCCATGGGTTCGAATTCCTGGGGAGGTGCTAGCCCAGCGGAAGGGGCATCCATGTGGCAAATCTAATATGCGCCCCCGGGAGAACAGGAGAAGCCTGTAATCCTTCGTAACATACCAGCGAATGGCAGCACAAGGCTGCTTACACAGTCGCAGGGAGCCACCGACCTCCGTAAGTCAGTGTGCCAATTTATTTATTTCCAGTATAAAGCAAAATTCTGATGAAAATGTCCTATATTCATGACGTGTCAAGCACACACACACACACACACACACACACACCCAATCGCGCAAGTGTCATGTTACACTGTCTGTTGAGGAATAAGGTTAAGCACACCTGTAAAACAGCAATTAAAAAAGTAAATAAATAAATAAATAAATACAGGCGGTACTAGGGTTAAACAGGCCATGCAGGACGGCTGGAAATGTGCTGCTGTTGCAGCTTGTTTGTCGTTCACACAGCAGTAAGAGTGTGTTTACTGCATAACACCGGCACTCCGTCCTGCATAGGGGTGGACAGTAGAGGGCGTGGACTGTATGCTGGGGGTATTCTGCGGTGTGTGTGTGTGTCTGTGTGTTGGTGTGTGTGTTTGCCGTGTCCACACTTCTATGTGGGAAGTTTAGGGAAGAACCGCATATGACTAGAAAAGTCCGATGTCCACATCGAAAATCGATTCCCATTGTGGAATCGGATACTTAAGATTACGAATCGGATACGGGTTATAAAATTCCTTTTATTGATTCCCGGGTGTATTTCTTTTTTTCCTGCCAGGACCTCCTGCGCATCCTCTCTGCCAGGACCTTATGTGGGAAACAGTCTACAAGATGGGCCGCGGAAGTGCTCAAAAGTGTGGCTACACTTTGTAAAAAAAAAAAAAAAAAAAAAAAAAAAAAAAAAAACCATGACAAAACTAAGTGTAATGAATCGTTATAATTAAAATGATCCCCAACCCTCGACAGAGAGTAGCTACTAATTGCTAAAATGTCTTATGTTTAGTCTGGACATCACATATACAATAACATAACGCATAGGGGGCACGGTGGCTTAGTGGTTAGCACGTTCGCCTCACACCGCCAGGGTCCGGGTTCGATTCCCGTCTCGGCCATGTGTGTGTGTGTGTAGTTTGCATGTTCTCCCCGTGCCTCAAGGGGTTTTTCTCCGGGTTCTCCGGTTTCCTCCCCCGGTCCAAAAAACATGCACGGTACGGTAGGTTGATTGGTACCTTGGAAAAAAAAAATTGTCCCTAGTGATTGTGAGTGTGTGTGTCGTGTGATGGGTTGGCATTCCATCCAGGGTGTATCCGGCCTTAATGCCCATAGACGCCTGAGATAGACACAGACTCCCCGTGACCCGAGGGAAGATCGGATAAATCGGATAAAGCGCTAGAAGATGAATGAATGAATGAAAAAACGCATACGCATATGGCTTTTTGATTGACAGGCAAGATCAAAGATCTTCAATCAACATTTATTTGTATAGCACCTAACAACGACCTCAAGTTATATATATATATATATATATATATATATATATATATACGTATATATATATATATATATATATATATATATATATATATATATATATATAATGAGCATGCAGGGTTATCCCAGTGAGCATGCAGGGTTAAGGGCCTTGCCCAAGGGCCCCAAGAGCGGCAACGATACGAGAAGCGCTGTTTTGACAAATTGGGTTTTTTTTCTATTGTTCTGTTGTTTTTTTCCATCTAGTACAACAAAATCTCTCTCATACACACACACACACACACACACACACACACAGCTTTTAATACTTTCAGCGTTTACATCAGCGCTATTCTTATTCTTATAATTCATGAGTGAAATTGTTTCCTGTATTATTTGTGTTTTTCTTAATTGTTGACTTGCGCTTTGCTAAAAAATAAACACAGCATGTGTGCATAAAAAGAATCATTTCGATTCAAGGTTGACACAGCAAGGTGAATCAAATAATCATTTAGATTCAGGGTGACGCATGAAAGTGAATTGAAGAATCATTTAGATTCACGGTGACAGATCAAGGTGAATCGAAGAATCATTTAGATTGAGGGTGACACATCAAGGTGAATCGAAGAATCATTTAGATTCAGGGTGACACATGAAGGCGAATCAAAGAATCATTTAGATTCAGGGTGACGCTTCAAAGTGAATTGAAGAATCATTTAGATTCAGGGTGACACATGAAGGCGAATCAAAGAATCATTTAGATTCAGGGTGACAAATCAAAGCTTCAAAGTGAATCGAAAGAATGAAGAATCATTTAGATTCAGGGTGACACATGAATCAAAGGCGAATCAAAGAATCACTTAGATTCAGGGTGACGCTTCAAAGTGAATCGAAGAATCATATAGATTCAGGGTGACACATGAAGGCGAATCAAAGAATCATTTAGATTCAGGGTGACGCTTGAAAGTGAATCGAAGAATCATATAGATTCAGGGTGACACATGAAGGCGAATCAAAGAATCATTTAGATTCAGGGTGACGCTTGAAAGTGAATCGAAGAATCATATAGATTCAGGGTGACACATCAATGCGAATCATAACATCATTTAGTTTTATGGTGAACACATCAAGGTGAATCAAAGAATCATTTAGATTCAGGGTGACACATCAAGGTGAATAGAAGAATCATTTAGATTCAGGGTGACAAATCAAAGTGAATCAAAGAATCATTTAGATTCAGG
>JACRUU010000004.1:2909351-2911851 GCA_030449085.1 Kryptopterus vitreolus
ACACAGGTTGCTGAGGTATAAGCAGAGTAACACACAGGTTGCTGAGGTATAAGCAGAGTAACACACAGGTTGCTGAGGTATAAGCAGAGTAACACACAGGTTGCTGAGGTATAAGCAGAGTAACACACAGGTTGCTGAGGTATAAGCAGAGTAACACACAGGATGCTGAGGTATAAGCAGAGTAACACACAGGAACTCTCTGCAGAAGTTTACAAAAAAAGGAAATCTCATTAACAGGAACAGAAGGGAAAGGAACTATAAACAATTTATTCTAATGAATTATCCCACAATAATACAGCGGTGAGATCAGATTTGGTCGAGTTACTTTACATCAGTCTTATGTACTGTAGAGAAGTGAGACAGGCAGTGTGACTGACAGTGAGATCACATGAGACTGGAGGTGAGACAAATTACAGTTGAGTGAGACAGGCCGTGAGATGATAATGACTGAGTGAGACAGGCAGTGAGATGATGAGGGTTGAGTGAGACATGCAGTGAGATGATGAGGGTTGAGTGAGACATGCAGTGAGATGATGAGGGTTGAGTGAGACATGCAGTGAGATGATGAGGGTTGAGTGAGCCATGCAGTGAGAGTATGAGAGTTGAGCGAGTCAGTGAGACAGTGAGTGAGATGAGACAGTGAGTGAGAGACTTGAGTGAGAGTGAGATGAGTGAGACAGGCAGTGAGTGAGACATGCAGTGATAGTATGACAGTTGAGTTAGACATGCAGTGAGAGTATGAGAGTTGAGTGAGACAGGCAGTGAGATGAGACATGCAGTGTGAGTATGAGAGTTGAGTGAGACATGGCAGTGAGACTATGAGAGTGAGTGAGTTGACATGGCAGTGAGATGAGAGCTTGAGTGAGACAGTGAGTGAGTGAGACCGGGAGACATGCAGTGAGAGTATGAGAGTTGAGTGAGACATGCAGTGAGACTATGAGAGTTGAGTGAGACAGGCAGTGAGATGAGACATGCAGTGATAGTATGACAGTTGAGTGAGACATGCAGTGAGACTATGACAGTTGAGAGAGACATGAGTGAGACAGAGTGAGAGCAGTGGAGCTAGAGTGAGTGAGAGAGGCACGACATGAGTGAGACTATGAGAGTTGAGTGAGACAGGCAGTGAGACTATGAGAGTTGAGTGAGACAGGCAGTGAGATGAGGCAGGCAGTGTGAGTATGAGAGTTGAGTGAGACATGCTTTCAGTGAGACTAGAGAGTTGAGTGAGAGAGGAGTGAGACAGTGAGAGAGTGAGACATGCAGTGAGACTATGAGTGAGTGAGAGGCAGTGAGATGAGACAGGCTGAGATGAGAGCATGTGAGACAGTGAGTAGACATGCAGTGAGTTGAGTGAGTGACAGCAGTGATGATGACAGTGAGACATGCAGTGAGAGTATGAGAGTTGAGTGAGACAGCAGTGAGTATGAGACAGGCAGTGAGATGAGACAGCTGAGACAGTGAGATGAGCAGTAGTGAGAGTTGAGTGAGACATGCAGTGAGACTATGAGAGTTGAGTGAGACAGGCAGTGAGATGAGACAGGCAGTGTGAGTATGAGAGTGAGTGAGTGAGACATGCAGTGATAGTATGACAGTTGAGTGAGACATGCAGTGAGACTATGAGAGTTGAGCTATGAGAGTTGAGTGAGACATGCAGTGAGATGACTATGACATGAGTTGAGTGAGAGTTGAGGCAGTGATAGTATGACAGTCATGCAGTGAGACTATGAGAGTTGAGTGAAACATGAGTGAGACATGAGGGCTGGGTGAGACAGGCAGTAGACTGAGAGTTGAGTGAGACAGGCAGTGAGATGAGACAGCATGTGAGTATGACAGTGTGAGACAGGCAGTATGAGAGTTGAGTGAGACATGCAGTGATATGAGTATGACAGTTGAGTGAGACATGCAGTGAGACTATGAGAGTTGAGTGAGACAGGCAGTGAGATGAGTGAGTTGAGTGAGACATGAGATGAGACAGCAGTGAGACTATGAGAGTTGAGTGAGACATGCAGTGAGAGTATGAGAGTTGAGTGAGACAGTGAGACAGTGAGATGAGACATGGCAGGAGTGAGACAGGCAGTGAGACTATGAGAGTTGAGACAGAGGTGAGACAGGCAGTGAGACTATGAGGGTTGAGGTGAGACAGGCAGTGAGACTATGAGGGTTGGGTGAGACAGGCAGTGAGACTATGAGGGTTGAGTGAGACAGGCAGTGAGACTATGAGGGTTGAGGTGAGACAGGCAGTGAGACTATGAGGGCTGAGGTGAGACAGGCAGTGAGACTATGAGAGCTGAGTGAGACAGGCAGTGAGATGAGACTATGAGAGTTGAGTGAGACTGAGTGATGAGACAGGCATGCAGTGAGACTATGAGGGCTGAGTGAGAGACAGGCAGTGAGACTATGAGAGTTGAGTGAGACAGGCAGTGAGATGAGAGTTGAGTGAGACTGCAGTGAGACTAGGCTGGGTGAGACAGGCAGTGAGACTATGAGGGCTGAGTGAGAC
>JACRUU010000004.1:2914351-2956851 GCA_030449085.1 Kryptopterus vitreolus
GATAAGGGGGGGAGAGCGCGAGGGAGACGAGAGAGGGAGCGGGAACTCGAGAAAGGGAGAGAAGGGGAGAGAGAGAGGAGGGAGAGAGAGAGAAGAGAGAGAGAGAGATAGAGAGAGAGAGAGGGAGAAGGGAAGAGAGAGAGAGAGAGTGAGAGGGAGAGAGAAGAGAGAGGGAGAGAGAGAGAGAGGGAGAGAGGGGGAGAGAGAGAGGGAGAGAGAGAGAGAGAGAGAGAGAGAGAGAGGAAGGAGGGAGGGAAGAGAGGGAGAGAGAGAGAGAGAGGACGAGAGAGAGGAGAGGAGAGGAGGAAGGAGAGAGGGAGAGAGAGGGGAGAGAGGGAGAGAGAGATTAGAGAGAGAGAGAGAGATCGAGAGAGAGAGAGAGAGGGAGAGAGGGAGAAGAGAGAGAGGGAGAGGAGAGAGAGGAGAGGGAGAGAGAGAGGGGAGAGGAAGGAGAGAGAGAGGGAGAGAGAGGGAGAGGAGAGAGAGAGAGAGAGAGAGGGAGAGAGAGAGAGGGAGAGAGAGGGAGAGAGAGAGGGGAGAGGGAGAGAAGAGAGGGAGAGAGAGAGAGGGAGAGAGGAGAGAGAGAGAGAGAGGGAATGACATTCAAATATTCCAACCCTTATCTCAGGAAACAAGACAATGGGTTGAAATATAAATCCCCTTCCTTCTTTCTCTCCTCCTCCCATTTTACCACTCTTCCTTTTCCCCCTGCCCCTCACCCCATTTCCTCTCTCTCTCTCTCTCTGTCTCTTCTGTCTCTGTCTCTCTCTCTCTCTCGCATGTTTTTCACCCCCTCTTTCTTCCAGTCTATATGTATCTGTTTCTTTTCTCCCTCATTGTCTATGTACATCTCAATCTTTCTCCTCCTCCTCCCTATTTCTTTCTCCCATTCTCTTTCTCTCTCTCTCTCTCTCTCTCTCTCTCTCTCTCTCTCTCCTCTCTCTCTCTCATTCCCTGATGCTATCTCTCGCGTTCTCCCCCTCATTCTGCAATTCCATATATGTATCTGTTTCTCTTCCCATTCTCCCATTCTCTCTCTCTCTCTCTCTCTCTCTCTCTCTCTCTCTCTCTCTCTCTGTTTTTCCTCACCCATTTTTTTTATTCATAGAAAACAGAATAATAAAAAAAATAAAACAAATATAATCCGACATTAATTAAAAGATCGATTAAACATTCATTATAGTACTATAATAGTACATTATAATATAATTATGTATTAGTACATAATAGTACTGGATTGCAATAATTACGCAATAAAAATATATATAAATATTATTAATTATTAATGAATAATATGAATACTATTATTTATTTTATTATTATATATTGTATTATTTTTTTTAATAATATTATATTATAATTTTAAGTGATACATATATAATTAATAATTATATTCATAAATATTAAAATAAAATGTATTATTATTTATTTTTTTAAATATATTTAAATATAAATGGAATAAAAATAATGATAAAAAAAATAATGAAAATAATAATAATAAAAAAAAATACAAATTCAATTGATTTCGCATGTGTAGTGCACTGTGATTAGGAAGGTGGTAGTTCATTGGTTAAGGCGTTCAAGCAAGCTCACGCCGCCACGATTGGGCCCTTGAGCAAGGCCCTTAACCCAACATTGCTTGGTTGTAATTCCCTCCGGATAAGAGTGTCTGGGACGGATTGCGCTCGCAGCGGGAGGATGGAAAGCTGGGTTTATTTTCTCTCGCACTGCACGATGTGTCCCAGCGAAGGAGGAAGTGGTCACGTCGTCGCTGTTTCAGATTCGATAACAAAGAGGTTTCCTGCTGTTCGGCTCAAACTACCTTCAATGTGCTCGTTTACTTTTACTTTCACTTCACGTTGACACAAATATCCTCCTTTACCATTTTTATTCCAATTGTTAACTTGGTAAATAATCGGGTATTTATTTGTTTATTAAATAAGGATTTTGCTGATTGAAAACACTGAAAATGCCTAAAAGGAAAAATCATAAAAATGGGCCTTAGGTTTTTATATATTTATATATATATATATATATATATATATATATATATATATATATATATATATTTATTTTATTTTTTTTAAATACGTGTTTATAATTTATTTATACTGGACTTAACCTGTGCTTTTTCGATGTTTACTTTTGCTTTCCTGCATCGTCCTGTGTGCAAAATTCTCTCGCCGATGTCAAAATAGTTTGCATGGCATTTCTCATTTAACCACAAACACACACACACACACACACACACACACACACACACACACACACACGCGCGCGCGCGCGCGTACACATACACATACCTGATTATAGAACTGGTACATTCAACATGTAGTCCAAATTTGCTGTTATGATAAACCCCAATCTTGATGCTCTTGTGGAGGAGAGTCAGAAGCAGGGGTGTTAGTAAAGTCAGGTAGTGACGTGTCGGAGATCTTCCACTCCACCCATCTAAAGGAAATCTTCATTCGTGCACAAGAGGAACAGAGTCGAGTCTCAAGTGAAGGGTTCATCTCGCACGGAAGATATCTTATACCGCCGACTTTGTGGTAATACTTTAAAGAACCTGATATGGCTGGAAAAGACGGGTGTCCCAATACTTTTGTCCAAATATTGTATAATCTGCATAAGATGTAAGATAAAAAAAAACTCAGATAAAAGCTCATTTATTTATAGCTCATATATATTTATATATCTATATATATATATATATATATATATATATATATATATATATATATATATATATTATAGAGGCACAAGTGGTTTAGTGGTTAGCACGTTCGCCTCACACCGCCAGGGTTCGGGTTCGATTCCCGTCTCGGCCATGTGTGTGTGGAGTTTGCATGTTCTCCCCGTGTCTCAGGGGGTTTTTTCTCCGGGTTCTCCGGTTTCCTCCTCCCGGTCCAAAAACATGCACGGTAGGTAGGTTGATTGGCACCTTGGAAAATTGTCCCTAGTGTATGAACGTGTGTGTGAATGTGTGTGTGTGTGTCCTGTGATGGGTTGGCATTCCATCCAGGGTGTATCCTGCCTTAATGCCCATAGACGCCTGAGATAGACATGTGACCCGAGGGAAGATCGGATATAAAGCGGTAGAAGATGATATATATATATCCCATATATATATGATATATATATATAGAATAATATAATGACGTGCCTTATTTTTCCTTTCCTGTGAAGGTTTTAGAAGAATTATGTTAAACGTTGTTTCGTACGCTGTGAAGGCTACTCTTCTTGACTTAATAGGCACATGTTAGAAGTGATGTTAAACGTGCCCCCAAGGCCTTAGTTTTTTTTTTTTTTTATTAGATTACATTACATTCAACTTTGTACAGAGCGAATGAAACGCGGTATTTTTGTTCTTTTTTATTTTTAAAAAGGAGAAGTGGCATTTCCTCAAAAGGAATAAGAGCTACACAGCTACAAGTCATCCAGTGTCTGTCGCTTTAATTCTAACCACAGAGATGTAAGAAGGAAACAGTGACCGACCCGAGTGTGTGAATGGCGAATCCGAAAAGCCCGTTTCCAAGAGGGGGGCGGGGTTTCATCATTCGGAAGCCAAAGCTGTAACATTTATCTAAAGTTCGTAACGTTTACAGAACGACTCATTTATTCAAAACAGAAGCACGTCGTTTTATAGGGAACATGACAGCGGCCCCAACATAGAGACCTGCATGGGATCGATCTTCCCCATAAAATATTTGCTATATTGTCCTACTTCTGCCCACACAATATTTAAGTTTTGTCCCACTCCTGGGCCCTTTCATATATACATATGTTATTTTCCCCGGTGGGCAATATTTAATTCTCTTACGACCTTGTGCCTGTATATTGTTTCATTTCATCTTAGTTATTGATGCTTGCAGTAGATTCAAAACATTCATTCATTCATTTTCCCTCGGGTCACGGGGAGTCTGTGTCTATCTCAGGCGTCTATGGGCATTAAGCCAGGATACACCCTGGATGGAATGCCAACCCATCGCAGGGCACACACACACACACATTCATACATTCATACACTAGGGACAATTTTCCAAGGTGCCAAATCAAACCTACCGTGCATGTTTTTGGACCGGGGGAGGAAACCGGAGAACCCGGAGAAAAACCCCCTGAGACATGGGGAGAACATGCACAAACTCCAAACATACATGGGCGAGACGGGAATCGAACCTGGACCCTGGCGGTGTGAGGCGAACGTGCTAACCACTAAGCCACCGTGCCCCTTAGATTAGATTCCAAAACAGTTATATAAGTTTATATATATATATATATATATATATATATATATATATATATATATATTATATGACATAACCCACCTGGCTCGAGTTACACCTCAAGTTTGTCTAGTCACTAAAAAATAATTATTATAAATTATTATTATAAATATTAAATTATTATAAATAAATATCATTAAAGCTGTTTCAGGACATTGTCTTCTTTGAGACGTCCTTCCCAGCGCTGCTGCTCAGAGGTTACGTGGGATTTTCTCCAGGTGTTCCAGAAGCTCATAATCACCATGGCGGAGGTTTACGGATGTTGCCAGGCAACACTGCCATGGAGATCCCACTTGGATCTGGTTGCACTGATCATTATTTACTCCTGATGCCACGGTTAACATGGAGCGTTCGGCAAGCCGAGCGCTTTCTATACAGCAAATGAAGTGGAGCGTTAGTTAGAGCACCTGTTAGTGCATGTATACCTCCATGCTCTCTCTCTCTCTCTCTCTCCCTCCCCTCCCTCGCTCTCTCGCTCGCTCTGTGTAATTAAGGCTTAAGCACTGCAGCTTTAATTTCCCCAGCTCTCGTAACGGTCAATCGATTCAAATATTTAATCGCACATTAATTTTCAATGTTATAATTATATACATTTCACTCAAAATCTCTCAAATTATTGATTATTTAATACAAATTTCTTGTTAATGACAATGTTTATTTGTTTAGTGTTGGTTTGAAGTGTAAAATATGGGACGTGGCTCCTTTAAGAATTGTGTTCCGGTTGCTTTTCCATATAAACTGGTGATACGGTGTTTAGGTTATACGGAAGCGCTTTATTGCGTTCAGTAAAAATGCGCTTTATTGCAGTAATACGGATTTGGGAATGCGATGCGCTTGCGTAAGGTTCCATACGGTAATATACGCTAATATAGTGAGGAGATCGTACCTGTTGTGAATGCGCAGCTAGGGGGCGTCATTGGGGGGAAATTTAGGAAGCGTGAGTGGATGCGCTGAACGTTTCTTCTTGTTTTGTTGTTCGGGTTCCGCTCATTCGCACAACAGTGAAGGAGCAGATCGCTCATATAGTAATGATAACATGCATTATAACATGTTAATAACATTAGTGGCGTTAAAGTGAATTTGTGTTAACGGGTTAATAATGTGTGGTAACTTTGACAGACTTTTTTAATCTTCCATGGCATTGCAGTTTTTGCACTGTATATAATGTAGCTGGAGGTTGTTGTGTTATTTTTTTAGTTGTCGCACCCAGAGAAGCGTTATAACAGGTTGAAGTGCCAATAACAAAAAAAAAAGCTTCATAACCAGACTTGACAGAGTGCAGCAGTAGACACGGGGACCCTGTAATGCATGTTTGTGGTGGTGAACAGTTAATGAGCTCGTTCATGTGTGTGTGTGTGTGTGTGTGTGTGGGTGTGTGTGTGTGTGTGTGTGCCAATGTCTATTGAGTAGCTGTGTGGAAAAACCTGGTGCACACACTTTGGACGTGAGCGCTCGAATGCTTCGGGACTGCTTCGTTTTTCCACATGGCAGGAGAGTGAAAAGTGTGTTTGAGCAAAAGAAAACGCTCGGCGTTAAGGGTCTTGCTCAAAGGCCCCCTAGTGGCAGCTCGGTAGTGACGGTGGGATTTGAACCTGCCGTCTTCCGGTCCACGGGGCAACCTCTAAACCCTATTGATCACCCCTCACCCCTCACCCGTGTCCCTGTAACACCCTTGTGGGTAAATAATCTGGCAAAAATCCAACTAAATCTTGAATATAACCGCAGAAAAAATGGGACTGGCGAGTCTGTGTCTATCTCAGGCGTCTATGGGCATTAAGGCAGGATACACCCTGGATGGAATGCCAATCCATCACAAGACACACACACACACACATTCATACACTAGGGACAATTTTCCAAGGTGCCAATCAACCTACCGTGCATGTTTTTGGACCGGGGGAGGAAACCGGAGAAAAACCCCCTGAGGCACGGGGAGAACATGCACAAACTCCACACACACATGGCCGAGACGGGAATCGAACCCGGACCCTGGCGGTGTGAGGCGAACGTGCTAACTACTAAACCACCGTGCCCCAGATCTGAACATCTGAAGGTCAAAATACACAAGCATTTGTTTTGCAGTAAACAAGTATCATTGTGTGTGTGTGTGTGTGTGTGTGTGTGTGTGTTGTACCTGAGAGCATGTTACAGTACAAAATGTGCTCTGGTTTGGGGATAAAAGCTATAAAAGCTTAGACCTAAAGGTCATCCATTCATGCCTTGTGTTCGTCCGGACCCACAACACCACAACACAATCGGGACTCCTTTCAGCTCTTTTATTGACCGACTGAAACAAAAGCTTCTCAGGACATATAAATCCAGCTCAGGTTCCATCTTTGACCTTCACGTCCCTGATGCCATTTCAACCCACTTTTTTAACTTTTACCGTCCTGCCCGGATGATCTCCTGCGGTGCGAGAACTTACGACCATGTTGGAAACTATTGGAGACTTATTCAGTGCAAATGAGCTGCTTTAACGACGCTCCCTTTGCTGTCCTGAGCCCCCGCCCCAACCGTGTCCTGTATAAAAGCCCCGGGTTGACGTGGAATGGAACTACCATAACCCCATGATGTCTCCCTCAGCCTATTGGGTCTTTGCAACTCTCGTCGTCCGCCTGACGTCCTCTTCCGCTCTTCTCGGTGGTAAGGAAATGTTTCCATGCACATCGTACGAACGTTCTCGCGGGTGATCGAAGGTCATATCTTCATCCTCTCAGGAGAGAAGTGCGGGTGGTCAACGCTAGGAAGCACATCCCGTCGCTATCTGAGGATCGTCGGAGGCTCGCAGGCTCTTTACGGGTCTCACCCCTGGCTGGTAGGTCCCGTCCAAAATAATACACTTTAATGCAGCCCTTCCCCCCCGATGAGTAAAGTGAAGTTCTTACCCAGGTGTCTCTGAGGTTCCGAGGAGCGCATTTCTGCGGAGCTGCCATCCTCACCGAGCGCTGGCTTCTGACTGCTGCGCACTGCTTCACCGCTCCTACAGAGTGAGAGATACCCTTATCACTATGATGATAATATATATATTATATATAATATATATATATATATATATATATATATATATATAGTGTATATATATATATGATATATATTAGGGGGGCACGGTGGCTTATTGGTTAGCACGTTCGCCTCACACCTCCAGGGTCCGGGTTCGATTCCCGTCTCGGCCATGTGTGTGTGGAGGGGGGGTTTTTCTCCGGGTTCTCCGGTTTCCTCCCCCGGTCCAAAAACATGCACGGTAGGTTGATTGGCACCTTGGAAAATTGTCCCTAGTGTATGAACATGTGTATGAATGTGAGTGTTAGTGTGTGTTTGTCCTGTGATGGGTTGGCATTCCATCCAGGGTGTATCCTGCCTTAATGCCCATAGACGCCTGAGATAGGCACAGACCCCCCGTGACCCGAGGGAAGATCGGATAAAACACTAGAAGATGAATGAATGAATATATGTATATAGTAGGGATGCTATGATTCGCTGATTGGGCATGGAATGAATGATGTGATGCCAAGTGTTGGTTGGCATTTGATGCCACAGGCATCACACATTCATTCCTCATGTAGAAGTATCAATACTGGGGATTTTATACAATAGCCTTTGTTTACCACATATATATTACAGCACAGTGAAATACTTTTAGACACGAAATACAGCGCCCCCTGGAGCACACAGGGTTAAGGGCCTTGCTCAAGGACCCGAGGGTGGTGATGGTGACCGACCTTATGATCAGTCGACCTTAGGCCTTAGACCACTGAGATACACCACTGTAGGGTTTTATGACATGTGTTTGTTTTTAACACATTTGCCTCCGTGCAGAGAGTTCCTGCGTGGAGTGGAGGCCGTCGTGGGCGAATATGACCGGAGAGTGGTGGATCGTGGGGAGCAGAGGTTCGGCGTGAAGAACGCCATGCTTCATGAGCAGTACCATCCTCGACTTCCTATGAACTACGACGTTGCCATGCTGGAGCTGAAAGGACGCATACACTTTGGCGCGTCCTTTTAAAACCTTTCCCATATATACTATACTATTGAACCCTACACCCTAATATAATGCTGTGAGATCAGATATTTTAGTAATAGTAATATACTATATAACGCAAATCGATTTTAACAGCGCTATTGTTATTAACGCGTTATAACGCAGTGTGCGTTACTATGTGAGCGATCTGCTCCTTCACGCTGCGTCGTGTCGGCGAATGAACGAAACCCGAAAACAACAAAAAAGAAGAAAAGAATGAATAAACGTTCAGCGCATCCACTCACACTTCCTAAATTTCCCCCAATGACGCCCCCTAGCTGCGCATTCACAACAGGTACGATCTCCTCACTATATTAGCGTATATTACCGTACGGAACCTTACGCAAGCGCATCGCATTCCCAAATCCGTATTACTGCAATAAAGCGCATTTTTACTGAACGCAATAAAGCGCTTCCGTATAACCTAAACACCGTATCACCAGTTTATATGGAAAAAGCAACCGGAACACAATTCTTAAAGGAGCCACGTCCCATATTTTACACTTCAAACCAACACTAAACAAATAACATTGTAATTAACATGAAATTTATATTAAAAGAATAATTTCCAGAGTAAAATCAATATTAAATAATTAAAGGGAGAGATTTTGAGAGAAATGTACATAATTATAACATCTGTTAGTTAGTTACAGTATTAGAAACATGAAAAGTGTTCATTTATGGTACATTGAAAAGACATTTGACGACGTTTTCGTCCTCAGGTGATTTTGCTCAGCCCGTTTGTCTTCCTCTTCCTGGTGAGACCTTCCCTCCACGGACCCCTTGCATTGTTGCTGGATGGGGACAAACAAAAGAGAGTAAGAATATAATCTTTTTGTTTTGTTTTTTTTTTACTTCTCTTTTTTAATATTTATCAGTTCTGCTTGTCTTCAGGAGGTCAGATGGCTTCGGTCCTTCATGAAGTGCACTTGGACCTGGTGGATCCATCTATCTGCGAAAACGTCCTCCAGACCCTCAGACCAGGACTCCGAAACCTCACAGTACTGTGTGCTGGCCGAGAGAGAGGAGGGAAAGATGCCTGCCAGGTACTAATTCAACCTTTCATCAGACACTTTTATTTATGGAATCGTCGTTCTTATCCTAAATGCAAGTCTGTATTCTGTACATCAACCAAGATATTTCGATCTTCAGTGCTTTTAGTCGCCAGTATGTACTTCTTCAAACCTGGTTTGGTGTGGTTGAGGAACAAATTTGGGATTTGCCTTGGAATGTTTGCAAATGCACGGTGGCTTAGTGGTTAGCACATTCGCCTCACACCGCCAGGGTCCGGGTTCGATTCCCGTCTCGGCCATGTGTGTGTGGAGTTTGTGCATGTTCTCCCCGTGCCTCAGGGGTTTTTTCTCCGGGTTCTCCGGTTTCCTCCCCCGGTCCAAAAACATGCACGGTAGGTTGATTGGCACCTTGTCCCTAATTGTCCCTAGTGTATGAATGTGTGTGTGTGTGTGTGTGTGTGTGTGCCCTGCGATGAGTTGGCATTCCATCCAGGGTGTATCCTGCGTTAATGCCCTTAGACGCCTGAGATAGGCACAGGAGATTCTCCCCGTGACCCGAGGGAAGATCGGATAAAGCGGTAGAAGATGAATGAATGAATGAATGTTTGCAAATGTAGTTCATTTTTAGGAAGTATCTTTGACGTCGGATCCAGAGGGGGTCCTGGGGCACTGGAAAGTGCTAGATCAGTGGTTAAGAATGTTGGACCTTGGATCAGAAGGTCATAGGTTTAAATCCCAGTACTGATCTGCCACTGCTGGGCCCTCATGCAAGGCCCTTAACCCTCAACTGCTGTCTGCCAAACGCCATAAAGGTAAATGATTAAGTGGAGTGTACTCCAGGGGTCCCCACACTGTGGTTCATTGGCTGAATATCATATAGGGGTGTAGCTCAGTGGTTAAGGCGGTGGACTCCTGCTTGGAAGGTCTGGGGTTCGAGTCCAGGTATCACCCTTGGATCCTTGAGCAAAACGCTTAACCCTTTATGCTCCAGGGGGCGCTGTCGATATCATAGCTGACCTCTGTGTTTTGACCCCCAACTTCCAAAACAAGCTGGGATATGCAAATGCAAAGCAGCACTGTCTGTGCTGCAATGTATATGTGACAAATAAAGGTGATCTTAATGATCCTGAAACACTACTGACACTGTGAAATCCGACACGGAGACAAAAAGGGAAGTTCGCAAAGCCAGTAAGAGAATAAAACAGCCTTTATTTCTCACATATACATTACAGCAGAGGAAGCTGGGGTCTGAACACAGGGTCACAGAGGGTCTCCCTGGAGCACAGACGGTTCTTGCTCAAGGCCCCAAGAGTGGCATCTTGGTGATACTGGGGTTCGAACACCTGACCTTCTGATCAGTGGCCCAGAACCTTAGACCGCTGAGCTACCTGACTCCCCCCGAGCTACAACCCCCGCCCCCACCTTTCCCCCAGCTACCCCCTCCACAGTTATTGTCCACATCCAAGGACAATAACACTGGCCTATGACATTTTCTGTTACACAACAGCCCGACCAATCCATAAAGGTTTTGGGGACCCCATTGCACTAGCATTAAAAACCATATATATATATATTAAAAAAATAATATATATAAATATATACTATATATATTATAATATATATTAAAAAAAGAAGGGTGGGCATCTGCTCCTGGGTTAGACTCAAACTTACTTTGGGAATGTCTGGGGGGCGCCCCCACTGTAAATGATATCTGCAATAACCTTCTCAGGTAGTTGCCACCCCTGTCCACACCAGAAGAAGTGGATAAAAATAAATGACTAATGAACTAACGAAAGGAATACTTGGCATAGGGGGACTCGGGTGGTCCTTTGCTGTGTCCGCGGGCCGACGGACAGATGGTGGTGGTCGGAATAACGTCCTGGGGCAAGGGATGTGGACGCAGCTGGATCAAGAACAAGATGAGGCCTCGGCTTCAAAGAAGCTCACCTGCAGTGTTCACTGACATCCCGGTGTTCGTTAAATGGTTGCTCCAGAAAGGTTTGCTTCATCTTCATCATTTGATACCCACAGGGTTCATTGTGTCCACTCTGCTTCCTTCTGAAAGGGGAGGAGTTATGGAGTTTGATGGCCACCGGTTAGACCTCCTGTAGAAAGGAGACTAACGTGTGACTTTTGCGTCATTCAGAGAACGTCGTCTCTCGTTTGTGTGTCCGAGATGAAACGTTAAAAGGCAGCGAGAGAGTTATACAATACCCAATTCATCCAGACCTGAACTACAGCAACAATGAGTGAGTCCAGAACTCTCACAGCGTAAGAAGGTTTATGAGACGACTGACGCTTCTCTTCGTGTGCAGGGCATGCTCCTGGTCTATCAGTGCTCCAGAAGGCAAAAGAATTTTGATGGAATTTTTGAAGTTTGACTTGGAGAACCACCCTCAATGCCAGAGTGACCATCTCACAGTGTTTTCTGGTGAAAGCCTACCTATAGGTAAGGAAGACTTGGAAAGGAAACGGGTTCCTTGACGCCTAGGTTAATGGTGCTAGCAGGTACAAAGATCCAGCAACGCCTGGGGTGAAGTCGGAATACAACCTAGCTGAGATGCACAGCCGTCAATCAGGTTTTTGGGAGGGGTTATAATGCTTGCAAGGTGCATTCCTGTGTCATGCTAGGAATTGCTTTAGGATTAAGTGAAGGGTGGGGGATGGATAAGGCGTTGGGTTACGCCCCGGTATCGCAAAGCTGCCACCTTTAGGTCTTTAAGCAAGCCCCTTAATCCTCTGGGCTGTATGGGGCGCTGGATCATGGCTAACCATGTGCTCTGTCCCCGGCTTCTTAATAATAACGTATATGTATACCTACAGAGGAATCAACATATAAGACAAGGGTTTTGAATTTGGCGTCATTTCGACTAAATCTAGTCTACATCTGGGTCGGTGGTAATTCAGTGGTCACAGAGGGTCTTGTTCAAGGACCCAATAGTGGCAGCTTGGTGATACCGGGGTTCGAATCCCTGACCTTCTGATCAGTAGCCTAGTGTCTTAGACCTCTGAGCTACCTGACCGCCCCCCCCTTCCCCCAACTACCCACCTCCCCGGTTATTGTCCACATCCATGGACAATAAGGCTGGCCCATGACATTTTCTATTACACAACGTCCCGACCCAGTCATAAAAGTAAAAATTGTGTGGTTTAGTCGTTAGCACGTTCGCCTCACACCTCCAGGGTCCGGGTTCGATTCCCGTCTCGGCCATGTGTGTGTTTGCATGTTCTCCCCGTGCCTCAGGGGGTTTTTCTCCGGGTTTCCTCCCCCGGTCCAAAAACATGCACGGTAGGTTGATTGGCACCTTGGAAAATTGTCCCTAGTGTATGAATGTGTTTGAATGTGTGAGTGTGTGTGTGTGTGATGGGTTGGCATTCCATCCAGAGAGTATCCTGCCTTAATGCCCATCGACCCCTGAGATTGGCACAGGCTCCCCAAGATCCGAGGGAAGATCGGATATAGTGGTAGAAGATGAATGAATTAAGACAGTCTGGCCTCCGGGAGGTTGTAGGTTCACATCCCGCCACCACCCTTGATCAAGGCCCTTAAACATCAATTGCTCTGTTGTAAGTCACTCTGGATAAATGCCTAATGCCATAAATATAATGCAATGCAACTCGATACAGACAAATATTTTAATCATAATGGCAGCCGTATGCTGGGAATATACTATAACCCCATGTATTTCTGCTCTCTGCTCTCTGTAATCAGGCCGGTTTTGTGGCAGCGATCCCCCTCCCCCACTGCTCATACACGCCAACACCGCCGAACTTCAGTTCATGTCTGATTTCCGTGTCTCGGGCTCAGGTTTCTCCATCCGCATCACACCCGTCAGAGATGACTACACTTTGGGTGAGTTGAAAATCAGGTGTCGGAATTTTCAGCAGACCGCGTTCCCAAAGAACCCTGACAAAACTATATCATTAAGATGAGTACACTTGGGCGGTATGAGGAAGAACTTTGAGAGGAACCGGACTCGAAGGGGGAAACCCATACTCATTTGGGTGATATCAAGTGTGTGATTAGAAACGATGGAAAAATACCACAAGTGAAAAACAACTACCACGAACACTGGGATGAGGACAAAGTAGACCAATGTCAAAAGTGGAGTCCCAAGCTGGTATCTCTCTAGATGGTTCTGGATCCGAAGGCGACTGGTACATCTCTAGATGGTTCGGAATGTTCGCAGGGTGTAGTTTGTGAGCGTCTGTGTTTTGAACCTGATGCATTTCGAGCAGCTACAGGAAGCCGGTGGTGCGAGCGCAGCAGTGGGGTGGTGTGAGAGAATTTCGGCCGGTGGACGAATAGCGTCCTGAGGTAGAATCTGCCAGCAGAGAGAGTTACCGTAGTCCGGTCTCGTGATGACGGGAGACTGAACGAGTTCCTGAGCAGCCTGCGTGGATAGGAACGCTCGAGTCCTTCTGATGTTGTAGAGAATGTGTCGACAAGAGCGAGTAACGTCAGCAATATGAGGAGACAAAGATAATTGATTGGTCATAGTCACCCCGAGATTGGATAAAGTAGAGAGTTATGGAGGGTTATGCTGAGATCCGGACCAGGAGATGAATCACCAGGGATTCTAGCAGACGCTGTGGTCATTTCCTCTCTTAGATCCAAAAACCATCGGATATCCAAAACCAACAAGATGCCTCCAAAACTATTGACATTTACTGTAGATACAAACAAGGCCTCGTTTACCCGCATATTTGTGATGTCAGCCTGAATCCCCGGTGCTAATTATTTATAACCCTCGGTCTCTCGGCGTGTACAGCTTTCTACACAGGGGTTTGATTGTCCCTGGAGATTGCCGTCTGTGCGTTTTTTTACTAAGGTGACACAGCACAGGTGGGTCATGGGAGACCTTGAGCTGGTGGGGTCATGACCATAACGACAGCTGTGCTGGAGGACGCTGCACAAACACACACACACACATGCAGTGAGAGTCAGGAATGGTGGATCAAAACACCACTGGCATACTTTCTCCCTTCAGCACATGACCCCTGGTGGAAAGAAACACAACACCACACCATGTTTGTATAGCACGCGAACTAGCATTGTCTCCTGGGAGAGGAGAGTTTGTGTGTGTGTGTGTGTGTGTGTGTGTGTGCTCATCCACGCTTGGCTCCACCAATACCTTCTCTTTTGTGTTTGTTCAGGACCAAGCTGTGGCACAGTGGCACTGTTTCAATCCCCGGCGGTCCTACAGAGCCCCGGATACCCGCGGTCCTATGGCGATGACGCCCACTGCCGCTGGGTAATCTACGTCCCCGAGGGTCACGTTGTCAAGGTAACAGGGCCCCGAGGGTCATGCTCAGGGCATTAGACTGGCACGGTGAACTCGTCTCTAGGCATGAATGCATTCATTGGCCTGTTTGAATATGCAGTGAGAGTGGAGACCTCGCGATCAACTTTCCAGGCCAGAGAGAACGTGATACTTGTTTCCATTAGTGTAGGGCTGAGGGGTATACCTCTGTAGGTAGACACACACACACTGATTCATGCCTGTGGGGAAATGATCAATAATATGTGGGGACGATTATAGGGCCGGGCCGATATATCGAATATCAGCGATGATATCGCAATACTTTTGATGGTGATATAAAAATATAATGTAATAATAATAATAATAATAACAATAATAATAATAATTTTAAATAATAATAATAATTTAAAAATATATATATATATTTATATAAAAGCTGACCGTCTGCATTTAAAGCATATCCATTGTGTTGGTGTATAGAGCCAAAAACGTTAGAATTGTCCCAATATTTATGGGCCTGACTGCATATCAAGCAAAAACTAGATGCAGCTTTTAAAAGAAAAGAGGAAAGGCAAAAAGTCTCAAACACAGAGGAGCTATTTAGAGAAACAAACAAACAAACAAACAACAAACCTGTCCAACCGGGAAAGTGTTAACAGGTCCTTGTGCTTTATGTAATGATGAAACGGGAAATAGAGAAATCACACAAACAAGGAAGATGTTTAAAATGGAAACGGGTTTTTTATCTTATAAAACCCAGACTTCCTTTTCTTTGGTTATCTTTCTTCTTTTGTTTATGCCTGGTGTTCTGTATTGTAGTTGTAAACATGTGCTTTTACTGTTTTGCCCAGTTAAATAATGCTTGTTTTGGCCAATAATGCTTTAATAGAGGGGGAGCGACAGGAGGTTCGTTAATATTCAACATGCCGTGTACAAGCGCGTCTCTAGTATTTTACATTTGCAGCATTTGGCTGTATCCAGAGTTAAGGGCCTTGCTCAAGGGCCCGCTAGTGGCAGCTGGTAGGTGGTGGGATTTGAATCTTCCGGTCCACAGGCCAATATGTAAAGCACTGAGTCACCTGCTTTGTCGTGTCCTGTGACTTTTGAATCACCTGTATTTTATGGTTTGTAATTCTGTTTTGTTCTAAAAAAAAATAATAATAATAATAATAATAATAAAAAAAGGAAAATCAATCAAAAAAAAATATTTTTATAACGATATAAAGATTATTTTTTAAATTAAGATATATTATTTAATTTTTATTTTTATTCTACTGAATCTATCTTTTTTACATATATATATATATATATATATATATATATATATAGTATATATATATATATATATATATATATAAATGCATAAAAATATATGAAACAATCCACACTATTTTCTCTTTCTTTCCGTTATTCTTTTAGTTTGTCGTGAAAAGCGTTTCCCTGCACGTATGTGCCGAATAAAAAATAAAAAAAACCAAATGATGATTATTAACTATTATGATTATTCAATGAAATTCACCGGACCAATCGGATTCGAGAAGCGACCGGATCCTCCTGTGAGTACACGCCGTCACTGAATTAATAATCCTTTGTTTGGCGTGTCATAAGTGTTTTGTTCTTTTAAAAGGTCATTACAGACATTGGAAGTGTATCCTCAGTGGGGTCATCAATATTTCAGGCCCTCTAATTGGTGTATAATGTATAGTGTAACGTCGCATGAATAAGGACTAATGCGCCTAATAGACACGATCTTATCCCTGTTAGCTCGACTTCACCGACTTCATCTTGGAGGACTCGGACGAGTGTCAGTACGACTCGCTGTCTGTATTCGGAGACTCGGAAGCCAGAGAACAAATTGGTAAGCCCATCAAAGCTGCTCTTCCTGAAACGTGACTCTCCGTAAGAGATACCGTACGTCCGCTAATCCTCAACGTAGCTGTTCCATATATACTGTCCATACCACTCATTATAGCCCTTGTCGTTTATTTACATATATATATATATCTATATATATATAATATATATTATATATATATATATATATATATATATAGTATTATATATATATGTGTGTGTGTGTGTGTGTGTGTGTGTGTGTGTTTGACAGTGGTGTTGTGTGGTGGGACCATTCCTCCCCCGGTGTTGAGTTTTGACAGGGTGATGGTGGTGCAGTTCGGGACAGACGCCAGCGTGTCTGCCCCCGGCTTTAGCGCTAATCTCTCAGTCGTCAGCAAAAATGGTGAGCGCATCAACAAACGCAAACATGCGGCGTTCGTCTTAGCGCCCGACGACACCACTCCCACCCCCACGCTGAGTACATTACAAACACGGGCAGGATCGCTCGTAGCAGCTCATAAACTACATCTCCCACAATGCATGCGGCTGTGTTACCCGCGAAGTGGCGGCCTCCTGCCACTAGGGTGCAGCGTATCCCACATTTTTTTCCAAACATTGAGAAATTCATTCATTCGTCTTCTACCGCTTTAGCCGATCTTCCCTTGGGTCACGGGGAGTCTGTGTCTATCTCAGGCGTCTTTGGGCGTTAAGGCAGGATACACCCTGGATGGAATGCCAATCCATCACACACACACACACACACACACACATTCATACACTAGGGACAATTAGGTTAGGAGTAACTTTCCATTGTTAAATGTGATCAAATGTCCGATCTAATCTTCCCTTCCCGTCCACAGACCTTTATAATGGGGAACATGACGACCTGAATGAAGAAGAACATCATGGCGAAGAGATCCTCCTTCTATAATCTGATAGAGCCTCATTAGATCATATGTAGACCCGGTTGCCAGGTCTGTGTCTATATAGCCTCATTAGATCATACCTAGTCCCGGCCAGGTTGCATGTATATATCAGATCATTCATAGTCTGCCAGGTGTGTATATAGCCTCATTAGATCATACGTAGTCCCGGTTGCCAGGTCTGTGTGTATATAGCCTCATTAGATCATACGTAGTCCCGGTTGCCAGGTCTGTGTGTATATAGCCTCATTAGATCATACCTCCCGGTTGCCAGGTATGTGTATATATATATATTTATCCCGATCATTCATAGTTGCCAGGTCTGTGTGTATATAGCCTCATTAGATCATACGTAGACCCGGTTGCCAGGTCTGCATGCATATAGCCTCATTAGATCAAACGTAGTCCGGGTTGCCAGGTCTGAGTGTATATAGCCTCATTAGATCATACATAGTCCCGGTTGCCAGGTCTGTGTATATATATATATTTATCTTCTCATTAGATCATTCATAGTCCCGGTTGCCAGGTCTGTGTGTATATAGCCTCATTAGATCATACGTAGGCCCGGTTGCCAGGTCTGCGTGTATATAGCCTTATTAGATCATACATAGTTCCGGTTGCCAGGTCTGCATGTGTATAGCCTCATTAGATCATACGTAGGCCCGGTTGCCAGGTCTGCGTGTATATAGCCTAAGTAGATCATACCTAGAGCCGGTTGCCAGGTCTGCGTGTATATAGCCTAAGTAAATCATACGTAGGCCCGGTTGCCAGGTCTGCGTGTATATAGCCTAAGTAAATCATACATAGTGCCGGTTGCCAGGTCTGCATTTATATAGCCTCATTAGATCATACGTAGGCCCTGTTGCCAGGTCTGTGTGTATATAGCCTAAGTAGATCATATGTAGGGCCGGTTGCCAGGTCTGCGTGTATATAGCCTCATTAGATCATACCTAGTCCCGTTGCCAGGTCTGCATGTATATATCCTTATTAGATCATACCTAGTCCCGTTGCCAGGTCTGCATGTATATATCCTTATTAGATCATTCATAGTCCCGGTTGCCAGGTCTGCATGTATATAGCCTCATTACATCATACTTAGGCCCAGTATAAACAATAATAGTATAGTAAACATTAAAGTTGGTTGTTTTATCTGTTAATTAGCATCAGAGACATCGTTTGTATTTTCTTTACCTCGTTTGAAAGTTTTGTCGCGTAATAAATGCTCATTTGTTTATGCTCCTTTGTTTATTACTGTTGTTTATTCCAGATTCCTCTCAACGACCTAATAACAAATACTAAGAGCATTTAGTCGGCGCATTATTATTGTTAGCGCAACATTATCCATTAAGCTTATCCCCGATGGAATTTCATGCTTATGGCTTGTTATTAAGTTGTTATGACATGGTACTGCATGTCACATATTAAACATGTAGAGAAGAAAATCTTCCTTTTTTTTTAACATTATTATTGTGGTTTTATTTCTTACTTACTTAGTAAATATTAAAATTGTTTGTTGTTTTTTTTGGTATGAAGCTTAATTAGCATAAGCGACATAACTGGTTTTCAATCTGTCGAGTAATAAATACTATAAATAACGATAAGAGTCTGCGGTATTTATTCAGGGCGTTCTTTTCCTCCCAATATTATCCACTAGGGGTTATTTTTTTACCTCAGGAATTTTATACAAAGTACTTATGGTGTGTTATTAAGCTGTTATGGCGTATTATTGAGTTGCTATGGCGTGTTATTAAGTTGTTATGGCGTGTTATTAAGTTGTTATGCCATATTATGCTGTAGGAGGCAAATACAGTAAGCAGAAAGAAAGCAGTGTGAGGAATCTGCGATGGAACTGCTACAGTGTGCGTGTGTGTGTGTGGTGTGTGTGTGTGTGTGTGTGTGTGTGTGCGTGTGTGTGTGTGTGTGTGTACGCTCCTCTCAGGGTCATGAGGAATGTGTCATCTGCCCCAAAGCCGTACAACTTTCAGGCTGCAGAAACTCGCAACAATATTTAACGATGAATATTAAACGAGGAAGAAAGATGAGAATCTTTTCTTTCTTTTTTTCCCCCCTCCTTTTTTATTCACTCTCTTCTTCCTTCCATGCATATTCTTCCCTTCAATGTTATTTCCGTCATTATGTTGATTCTCTCTCTCCTGCATTTTCTCTCTCTCTCTCTCTCTCTCTCTCTCTCTCTCTCTCTCTCTCTCTCTCTCTCTCTCTCTCTCTCTCTCTCTCTCTTTCCCAGGATATTTGCTGTGTCAAAAACGTAACCGTCCTCTCTTTCCTCTCATCCACCTTTTCTCTAGTACTCTGTCTATCTAGGGAGGGAAAGAGGAGGGTGTAGCTCAGTGGTTTAAGGCACTGGGGATACTGATCGGAAGGTCAGGGGCGGGACATGGGGGGGGGGGCGGGGGCGGGGGAGGCATGGGTTCGAGTCCCGGTATCTCCAAGCTAACACTCCTGGGCAAGGCACTTCCTCCTGTGTGCTCCAGGGGGCGCTGTATCATGGCCGACCCTGCGAGGAGGCATTTCCCTGTGCTGTAATGCATACGTGACAAATAAAGGCTATTCTTCTCCTTTTTCTCTCGCACTCGTTCCAAACCCGTCTTTCCGTCCGTCCTTCATTCTAGAAGTTTTCCGTGCTGTGGGAATGACAGGTGGATAGCAACCCTCTGTTTACCCAACAGCCTCGGGGAGAAAATCACAGACTGTTAAACACACAAGCCTCCGTGCGTGTGTGTGTGTGTGTGTGTGTGTGTGTGTGTGTGTGCTTGTGGTGTGTGTGTGTGCGTGTGTGATGACATTTACAAAATGACAAATGTGTGACAAGAAACGGCTTCCTCTCGCACCTCACACACCCTTTCACACATCCAAGAGTTGTTGGTTTTAAATGTAACATTGAGAAGATGGCGTGTGTGTGTGTGTGTGTGTGTGTGTGTGCGTGTGTGTGTGTGTGTGTGTGTGTGTGTGTGTGTGCGTGTGTGTATTCTGTATACAGAGACGACCTAAAAAGCATTAAAGTACTTAAGGTATAGATGCCCTATTAGCATTGCTGAGGGAGTAACTAGTCACATGTAACGGCGTTCCGTAATTTAATTACAAAATAAAAGTAACAGTAATTCGTTACGGAGAAAAGTTATGGCAAAACAAAACAAAACATTATTAAATAACAGTTTCAATTTCAATGTATAAAAAAATATGACCTACTTTTTCCCCGAGGATTCGATTTTTTTTCTTCCTTTGAATGTTAATTACAGAAAGCGCCACCTAGTGGACAAAGTAATCAAATGACAAATGTCTATCTCAGGCGTCTATGGGCATTAAGGCAGGATACACCCTGGATGGAATGCCAACCCATCGCAGGACACACACACACACACACATTCACACACATTCATACACTAGGGACAATTTTCCAAGGTGCCAATCAACCTACCGTGCATGTTTTTGGACCGGGGGAGGAAACCGGAGAACCCGGAGAAAAACCCCCTGAGGCACGGGGAGAACATGGACAAACTCCACACACACACACACATGGCCGAGACGGGAATCGAACCCGGACCCTGGAGGTGTGAGGCGAACGTACTAACCACTAAGCCACCGTGCCCCCCAATTATTTATTATTATTTATTATTTTTATTTATTGATTGATTATTTATCCAATCAAATAACAGATCCATGTCCAGTAGAAGGACCATTAGCATTTATTTCCACACACTGGAAATAAAACCAAATATTCCAAGCTAGCTGTGATTTGATGCATCAAATTTATCCACGATTAAAAATGCGGTAAAAATAAATAAATAAATAAATAAAATCAAAGTCACTCACAGGCAGCAGGTGTGTATAAGCCTTAATAACGTTTTGAGCAGAGGGGCATCGTGTAATTACACTCATTGTCGATTTAAATCACATCAGAGTTGTTGATAGTCGGTGTCGGTCATTAATCTCACTGTATCTCCAAATAAAACATGATGGGATGATAACAACAACAACAACAACAACAACAATAATAATAATAATAATAATAATAATAATAATAATAATAATCCTGTTAACCTCAGGGAAACATTATTAATATATTGAACAATAATATCTATTAATAATATATAATAATATAATAATAATTCCTTTCATGCACATTTATATCGCCTGAACTATTATAACAGTGAGGGTGGGGCTATTTGAGGATGCGTCACGTGATGTGGGCTTTCTAGGCTTCATAGGATCTCCACGTGTTGATGATTAGGGAGCACAAATGCAGCTCTAGTGCGCCTCCTAGTGGCCGCATCCATGTATCCGTGTGGGGTTATTGTTTATTGTCTTGTTGTTGGTGTTTTTTCTTGTATTTGTTTTCTTTGGTTTATTCAAAGGGAAAAATATTACATGATGACCTTTTTCGTTTAAAGCTACATTTCACATTCATAAACAAATGTTTACACCTTTATTTGCTTTGTTTAAATTCGATTCAGATAAATATATGGAAACTATACAACATTCTAGTCATTTGTGACGCTTTAAAAATGTAATTGTGTGACTTATTTCTCGAATGTATAATTTGTATATATTTTTGTTTGTGTGTTGTTTTGTTGTTTTGTGTGTGTGTCAATAATAATAATAATAATAATAATAATAATTTTTTAAAAAAGGGTTCACCTAACATACTCTAACATACATGAAAGCTTTCCATAGATTATATTTTATAATTTATATATTTATATACTTTTACACAGATTCTATTTATATCATTATGTTCTGTTATCACACACACCTTCATCCCTTTTTCCTTTTTATTACTCTATTTTCTATTTATCCATACAAAGGTATATACACACCGAGAGCAACACAGTACAATAGGGTTTAAACAGAGAAATGAGCATTATATATATATATATATATATATATATATATATATATTCATATTCATTCATTCATTCATCTTGCTAAAACTGCTACCGCTTTATCCGATCTTCCCTCGGGTCACAGGGAGTGTCTCAGGCGTCTATGGGCATTAAGGCAGGATACACCCTGGATGGAATGCCAACCCATCGCAGGACACACACACACACACACACACACACACATTCACACACACATTCATTCATACGCTAGGGACAATTTTCCAAGGTGCCAATCAACCTACCACTGTGCATGTTTTTGGACCGGAGGGAAACCGGAGAACCCGGAGAAAAAAAAAAAAAAACCTCCTGAGACACGGGGAGAACATGCACAAACTCCACACACACATGGCCGAGACGGGAATCGAACCCGGACCCTGGCGGTGTGAGGCGAACGTGCAAAACCACTAAGCCACCTACCTATATATATATATATATATATATATATATATATATATATATATATAGTATACTGTATAAACTCCTTTTTAAAGCGAACGATGGCGTATTAATCCACAGCTGGAATCATCACACACCTGCTTGATGTCTCAGAGAAAAAATGCTGCCAGGGTTTTCATGCCTAATTAATTTTTTCCCCTTTTTGCAGACTTGCGTGTCATGATAAATTACACACAATGCAACAAAAAGCTCTCCTGCAGATGGCACCAGGCACATCCTGTACAGACCCCCTCCGGAAACCAGTTTATTTCTGTCCTGAACTCGATCTGGCCTCAATGGGAAGAATCTGATTGCTAGAAAGGATTGTTTTACTGGGAGTTTTATAAATGAGAGATTTAGAGACATAGGGAGGGGGGTGGAGCTCAGGGGTCTATGGAGCTGGGCTGCTGATTGGAACATTCGGGTTCGAGCCCCGGTGTGGCCAATCTGCCACCCTTGGGTCTTTGAGCAAGACCCTTAACCATCTGTGCTCCAGGGGGCGCCCCTGCGCTCTGACCCCAGCTACTACTAAAACAACAAGCTGGGATATGCAAAGAAAAAAGAATTTCACTGTGCTGTAATGTATATGTGACATATAAAAGCCTATTCTTTTCCATTCTACATACAGAAATATGACATTCTGGATGTATGAGACCATTTCGATAAAATAAATAAATAAAAATAATAATGTTATCAAAGGGGACACACGGTTTAGCGGTTAGCACCAGGGTCCGGGTTCGATTCCCGTCTCGGCCATGTGTGTGTGGAGTTTGTGCATGTTCTCCCCGTGCCTCGGGGTTTTTTTCCGGGTTCTCCGGTTTCCTCCCCCGGTCCAAAAACATGCACGGTAGGGTAGGGCAACAGGGTTTCAGTACTACGTTCTTGAACCCCTAAGTATGACTGCATTCATTTGACCTTGTCCTGTAATTACCGTACGCTCCACCAGATGGCGCATTAGGCACGGTGATATATTGAGTATTATTCATTCATTCATCTTCTACCGCTTTATCTGATCTTCCCTCGGGTCACGGGGAGTCTGTGCCTATCTCAGGCGTCTATGGGCATTAAGGCAGGATACACCCTGGATGGAATGCCAACCCATCACACACACACACACACACACACACACACACACACACACACACACACACACATTCATACACTAGGGGACAATTTTCCAAGGTGCCAATCAACCTACCGTGCATGTTTTTGGACTGGGGGAGGAAACCGGAGAACCCGGAGAAAAACCTCCCTGAGGCACGGGGAGAACATGCACAAACTCCACACACACATGGCCGAGACGGGAATCGAACCCGGACCCTGGCGGTGTGAGGCGAACGGGACCCTGCTAACCACTAAACCACCGTGCCTCTTTCCTTTTACATGTTTATGTTTAATATGTATGCATATTGGTTGCTGGCCCGGCCCCCCTCTATCAACAAAAGTCAACCTGGCCCCTGAGCCAAAAAAGTTTGCCCCCCCCCCCCCCCCCCCCCTTGAGAATAAGAACGTGAGGTGATCGCACACCACCCCCCTGCCCCTTTTCCAAACGATCAGCTGCCATTGGCTGGGCCATGGAAGTGCCATGATTTTTCCGTGTTGGGATTGGATAGGGAATGTTAGTCCCATCCACCTTACCTTTATTCCCCTTTTCATACCGGGCTCCAGTGCAAAGGTCAGAGTACTGGCGAGAGATAGCGCTGAACAGAGCTCCAGTCACGCAGTGCACAGATACGGACGGGACAACATGGAGCAGACGCTGGTGAGGCTCCCGTTTCATTCATTACCGCAGTTTCCCCGCTTACATTCCTTTTTCGGTTTTTGTCAGCTTCGCTCGAAAGTTATTACCTCCCTATTAGTCACTAACAGACCGCTGCAGTGGGATTCAGATACAAGTATATCAGCTGTGTGTGTTATATCTGTATTTCCATTGCACTAAATGTACAGGGACTTCAATTTGTGATTTTTTTCCCTCGCTATAATTAATGATCTGAATCATCATATCAAAGAGAATACAGACTGAAAAATGACTGAAAATGAGCAACAATAACTTTGTTATATGAATTTTTTTTCATTAAAAATTGTCAAATCAAATTATTATTTATTATTATTATTATTATTATTATTATTATTATTATATTATTTTATACAAGTAGAACAGTTCACATCAGAATTATGAGGAAAAAAAGTCTCATTGGTTAAGTCATTCAGCTCTGGATTGGTTGCAGGATAAAATCCCTGGGTGGGGGGGCCCTTGAGTAAGGCCCTTAAGGCCCTTAAGTAAGGCCCTTAACCTTCAACTGCTCAGTTATAACTCACTGCATGTAAAATGAGCAAAAGGTAATATTTGACGTCAAAATAAGAAATGGGTTAAATGGGATAAAAATAATTATATATATATATATATATATATATATATATATATATATAGAGAGAGAGAGAGAGAGAGAGAGAGAGAGATAGATATAGATATAGATATAGATATTTTTTTTTTAAGCAGTAGAACATTATTTAATTATTTATTCAAGTGATTTAATGAAATGTAATTATTTACATTTTTAATCTATCTATCTATCTATCTATCTATCTATCTATCTATCTATCTATCTATCTATCTATCTATCTATCTATCTATCTATCTATCTATCTATCTATCTATCTATCTATCTATCTATCTATCTATCTATCTATCTATCTATCTATCTATCTAACTATCTATCTATCTATCTATCTATATAATGCCTCTATGCACTTGATTCATGATTCATTTGTTATTAATTATTTCTTATAATTAAATTAAATTAAATTAAATTAAATTAAATTAAATTAAATTAAATTAAATTAATTAAAATAAAATTAAATTACAATTAAATTAATAATTAGTTCATTATTATTTCTTAGTTTTTTCCTTAGATTTTCTTTCATATTACATTCAATTTGAACACTTCCATTGTGCAGCATTTGATATTAATATTATGGTTAATTATGGCCTTTTATTATATATATATATATATATGATATACATATATATATATATATATATATATATATATATATAATATATATATATATATTATATATATATATACTATATATATATATATATATATATATATATATATATAATAGAACGTATATATATAAGAACATGCTTTAAGTGAATGAATCGTACAGACTGTAGTGATTTTGGAATACATAAATCTGTATAATGTGTTTTCACTCCATCACTAAAGAGTGCACAATAATGAATGGTGTGTGTAATGAGTGTGTACACGCACCTGTGTGTGTGTGTGTGTGTGTGTGTGTGTGTTGCAGATGTTCCCTGCGTTGGTTGCGCTGGCGGCCGCGTTGGCGACGATCTTCTTCGCCTTCCTCAAACCAAAGGAGTCTGGAAGTAGAAAAAACCTCAGCAGGCATCCCAAAACTCTGCAGGACGCCAGCGTTAAATATCCCCTACCCCTCATAGACAAGGAGGTGAGAACGAAATTTGATTATTTTTTTTAAATAGACGTTTATCTTGTAAATATATTATTATTAAATATTTACTGGGATTCGACAGGACATCACACATGACACTAAGAGATTCCGCTTCGGGCTTCCCTCATCTCTCCATGTACTCGGACTCCCAGTCGGTATGATCCTCTTGTCTCACACGTATCTCACGCCCTTATCTCACACACATATATATCTCACCTGTCTTCTACACTGATAGCAATGCGTCTGTTGTCTCTTGCACGCTGAAAGGTCAGCACGTCTACCTTTCCGCTAAAGTCCACGGGAGCCTGGTGATCCGGGCGTACACTCCTGTCTCCAGCGACGAGGAAAAAGGGCACGTCGACCTCGTCGTAAAGGTAAATAGTGATAATATACGGTATATAGATGAAGTAAACATTCATTCATTCGTCTTCTAGCGCTTTATCCCATCTTCCCTCGGGGAGTCTGTGCCTATCTCAGGTGTCTATGGGCATTAAGGCAGGATACACCCTGGATGGAATGCCAACCCATCACAGGACACACACACACATTCACACACTAGGGACAATTTTCCAAGGTGCCAATCAACCTACCGTGCATGTTTTTGGACCGGGGGAGGAAACCGGAGAAAAACCCCCTGAGGCACGGGGAGAACATGCACAAACTCCACACACACACACACATGGCCGAGACGGGAATCGAACCCGGACCCTGGCGGTGTGAGGCGGACGTGCTAACCACTAAACCACGATGCCTCTAGTTGAAGTAAACAGATGCGGTTAATTATTATCGTTATATGAAGTAAATATAGTTGAAGTAAACAGAGATCGTTTCATTCGAAAAAACATTCCTTTAAGGGGTTAGATAGACGTTCATGAACTCTTATATGAAGCCAGAGGTTGCAAAAAAACGTTAAATCATTAAATTACATGATTAATAAATCACAGAAATTGCGTCCGCACCCCCCCAAAACAATCTGATTCCGATACCGAAACATACGACCTATGTTTTTTCCGAACGTTTGAATTTTTTTTTCCCTTACAATGCTCATTTCAGGGGGGAACAGTGGCTTAGTGGTTAGCACGTTCGCCTCACACCGCCAGGATCCGGGTTCGATTCCCGTCTCGGTCCATGTGTGTGTGGAGTTTGCATTTGTGCATGTTCTCCCCGTGCCTCAGGGGTTTTTCTCCGGGTTCTCCGGTTTCCCCCCCGGTCCAAAAACATGCACGGTAGGTTGATTGGCACCTTGGAAAATTGTCCCTAGTGTATGAATGTGTGTGTGTGTGTGTGTGTGTGTGTGTTTTCCTGCGATGGGTTGGCATTCCATCCAGGGTGTATCCTGCCTTAATGCCCATAGACGCCTGAGACAGGCACAGGCTCCCCATGACCCGATGGAAGATCGGATAAAGCGGTAGAAGTTGAATGAATGAATGAATGAATGCTCATTTCAGTGAGTGCCCCCTAGTGGACAAATGAAAGTACTCAAAAGTTATCAAAGCGCATCATTTATTTTTATTTTATTTCTACACTATTTCTACACTGTTTACCCCATTTACAATGTATGCACTATTTTAATCTTTTATCGAATTTTGAACATTTTATTTGAGCTAATTTTTTATCCTTATTTTAGTTTTAGTTATTTATATAAATGCTGCACTATTTCTTTTATTTTTTTTTCTTTTATGTTTACAATTTGGACGGTCGTAAGAAGCAAAATTTGAATGTAGAAATCCATAAAAAATAAATAATAATACATTTTTTTATTATAATATATATAATTTCATTTAATAATTCAAGAAAAAAATATTTAATAAAAAAAGTAATATATTTATATTTGTTTCTTTTTTTTTTTTTACATTTATTTAAATTCATTCATTTATTTATAGCTAATTTGACCAATATGACTTGGTGAAAAGGCTTCCTGTATTACGGCTGATTATATTTTCTTTTATAATCATTTATACTAAGCCCTAAATCTTTTTAAAATGTCCTCTTTTCTAGGTTTATTACAAAAACACACATCCAAACTACCCAGACGGGGGAAAAATGTCTCAGTACCTGAACGACATGAAGGTCGGAGACACCGTCGACTTCCGAGGACCGAACGGCCTCCTGGTGTACAATGGCAAGGGTACGAAGAAAGACCTGGAATAATGTTAAGAAAGGGGTTAATGGGTTAGAAGACGTGCCCTAACGTGCCAACCAGCAGAGGGCAGCATTGTCCACTGTGTCTACATGGCGGTTGTTTTTGTGATATTCATTCATTCATTCATCTTCTACCGCTTTATCCGATCTTCCATCGGGTCACGGGGAGCCTGTGTCTATCTCAGGCGTCTATGGGCATTAAGGCAGGATACACCCTGGATGGAATGCCAACCCATCGCAGGACACACACACACACACACATTCACACACACATTCATACACTAGGGACAATTTTCCAAGGTGCCAATCAACCTATCATGCATGTTTTTGGACCGGGGGGAAACCGGAGAACCCGGAGAACCCGAAAGAAAAAACCCCCTGAGGCACGGGGAGAACATGCACAAACTCCACACACACACATGGCCGAGACGGGAATCGAACCCGGATCCTGGCGGTGTGAGGCGAACGTGCTAACCACTACGCCACCGTGCCCCGTTTTTGTGATATTTTATTCATTATTTATCGTTTTTTTAAAAGGTCAGTTTGCTATAAGAGCTGATAAAAAGTCTGACGCCAAACTGCGGAGGTTTAAACATGTGGGAATGATCGCTGGTGGCACAGGTCAGTATTACATCAGTATTACGTTACGTCAGTATTACGTCGGTTACTTCTGATTGTGATTCCTGCGGTCCTTACAGGCATCACCCCAATGCTGCAGCTCATTCGCTGCATCACCGCAGATCCCACAGACAGTACCAAGTGTGCCCTTATTTTCGCCAACCAGGTCAGTCATTACGTGTTATTATTACGTGTGAGCGCTATTAGAATCTCATTTCCCACTTTATCTTCACTCCATCTGTTCACAGACCGAGAAGGACATTCTGTTAAGGAATGAACTGGAAGAAGTCGTGAAGAATCACCCTGAGAAGGTCCACGTTTGGTACACTTTAGACCGACCTCAGCAAGGTAAAAAAAAACAAAACAAACAAACATAAACAAGCGCAAACTCCATAAACAGGCAGCTATGATTTATGACCGAGAACAAATAGTATCCGCCACTAGAGTGCAGCGTATCCCACGTCTCCATTTACCCAGGGCGATTTTCCCAAACATTGGGAAAATTCCATCCCATAATATCCAAGAAGTGACAAATTTGGTGCAGAGAAAGAGTGAAAGTAAATACATGTTTGTGTTTCCTTTGTGTTTTGTGTTATGAGGCGACGTCGCTCATCAAACACTATATACTGTCTTATAGTTACACCTGGCCCTTTGGGGTCAACCTTAATCCAGAGCGCCATACAACTGAGCACATGAGGGTTAAGGGCCTTGCTCAAGGGCCCACTAGTGGCAACTTGGTGGTGGTGGGATTTGAACCTGCGATCTTCCGGTCCTTAGGCCAATGCCTTAACCACCGAGCTCCCGCCTCCCTGTTGTGGGGAGCATGATGCAATGCCATGTGTTAGAAGCATGCCAAGCATGATGCAATGCCATGTGTTAGAAGCATGCCAAGCATGTGCAATATGTGTTACTGTCTTATAGTTACACCTGGCCCTTTGCAAAGCATGATGCAATACCATGTGTTAGAAGCATGCAAATCATGATGCAATGCCATGTGTTAGAAGCATGCAAAGCATGATGCAATGCCATGTGTTAGAAGCATGCAAATCATGATGCAATGCCATGTGTTAGAAGCATGCAAATCATGATGCAATGCCATGTGTTAGAAGCATGCAAATCATGCATGATGTGTTAGAAGCAATGCCATGTGTTAGAGGCATGCCAAGCATGATGCAATACCATGTGTTAGAAGCATTCCAAGCATGATGCAATGCCATGTGTTAGAGGCATGCCACGCATGATGCAATGCCATGTGTTAGAAGCATGCCAAGCATGATGCAATGCCATGTGTTAGAAGCATGCCAAGCATGATGCAATGCCATGTGTTAGAAGCATGCCAAGCATGATGCAATGCCATGTGTTAGAGGCATGCCAAGCATGATGCAATGCCATGTGTTAGAAGCATGCAAAGCATGATGCAATGCCATGTGTTAGAAGCATGCAAATCAAGCATGATGTGTTAGAAGCAATGCCATGTATTAGAAGCATGCCAAGCATGATGCAATGCCATGTGTTAGAGGCATGCCAAGCATGATGCAATACCATGTGTTAGAAGCATGCCAAGCATGATGCAATGCCATGTGTTAGAAGCATGCCAAGCATGATGCAATACCATGCCATGTGTTAGAAGCATGCAATGCAATGCATGTGTTAGAAGCATGCAAATCATGATGCAATGCCATGTGTTAGAAGCATGCCAAGCATGATGCAATGCCATGTGTTAGAAGCATGCCAAGCATGATGCAATGCCATGTGTTAGAAGCATGCCAAGCATGATGCAATGCCATGTGTTAGAAGCATGCAAATGAGAAGCATGCAATGCCATGTGTTAGAAGCATGCAATGATGCAATACCATGTGTTAGAAGCATGCAAATGATGCATGAGAAGCATGCATGCCATGTGTTAGAAGCATGCAAGCATGATGCAATGCATGTGTTAGAAGCATGCAAATCAAGCATGATGCAATACCATGTGTTAGAAGCATGCATATGATGCAATGCATGTGTTAGAAGCATGCCGAGCATGATGCAATGCCATGTGTTAGAAGCATGCAAATCATGATGCATGATGTGTTAGAAGCATGCCATGATGCAATGCATGTGTTAGAAGCATGCCAAAGCATGATGCAATGCCATGTGTTAGTGCTGACGTAGTCATGTGTGTTTGTAACCCCAGGTTGGAAGTACAGCGCAGGATTCGTGGACACGTCGTTGATCAAAGCTTATCTTCCGCCTCCGGCCGACGACGTGCTGATCGTGATGTGCGGGCCGCCCCCGATGATCCAGAACGCGTGCCTGCCGAACCTCGCCGTACTCGGCTACAACTCGCAAAACACCTTCGCGTACTAAAATAAACTCTGATTAACCAACCGGATGCGTTCCATGAACCTCTTATACTGTACATAATCCTCAAAATAAACAATCGTGTATTCGGTCGCTGGATTTCCAGGATGCATCGCAATTCATTATAAATTGTCGAAAAAAAAATTTTCTTGTCGGTATATTAAATAAGTGAATGAATTCATTCTCACGTCTATAGTAACAATGACGTCATTGTAGTGTGTGTAATAAATGCTAATCCAAAGAAAAATTTAACGCTAAGTTTTCTACATTTTAACATTTAGTCTTTTATACATTGTAGCATTGTAGCCGTGAAAGTAAAATCCATTTTTTTCGTTGCCTCACTACAGAATTTTTGGGATAGAACCATATATAACTGGAAATTTCATTCATTCATTCATTCATTCATCTTCTATCACTTTATCCGATCTTCCCTCGGGTCACGGGGAGTCTGTGTCTATCTCAGGCGTCTATGGGCATTAATGCAGGATACACCCTGGATGGAATGCCAACCCATCACAGGACACACACACACACACACACACACACACATTCATACACTAGGGACAATTTTCCAAGGTGCCAATCAACCTACCGTGCATGTTTTTGGACCGGGGGAGGAAACCGAAAAACCCGGAGAAAAACCTCCTGAGACACGGGGAGAACATGCACAAACTCTACACACACATGGCCGAGACGGGAATCGAACCCGGACCCCGGCGGTGTGAGGCGAACGTGCTAACCACTAAACCACTGTGCCCCCGTGGTTAGAACCACATATAGCTGGAAATGTCATTCAATAATTAATTCATTCATTCATTCATCTTCTATCACTTTATCCGATCTTCCCTCGGGTCACGTGGAGTCTGTGTCTATCTCAGGCGTCTATGGGCATTAAGGCAGGATACACCCTGGATGGAATACCCATCACACACACACACACACATTCATACACTAGGGACAATTTTCCAAGGTGCCAATCAACCTACCGCGCATGTTTTTGGACCGGCGGAGGAAACCGGAGCACCCGGAGAAAAACCCCCTGAAGAACATGACACACACATGGCCGAGACGGGACTCAAACCCGGACCTTGGCGGTGGGAGGCGAACTAACCGCTAAACCACCGTGCATATCCTGAAATACGTCGTGTATCAAAAATATCATGGCGTAATAATCAAGTTACTCCAATATTTCGTCTGAGACACAAAGTCCGGTTTATTTAAATACACAGAAATACACGTCACGTCATTTCCTATATATTTCCTGCAAACATTTTTGGTCGTTTGTTTCGTCAGACGTGTACGACAGTCAAAGCAAGTCTCCCACAATGTGTATGGAATAGAATTTACGCCTGGGATATTAACATAAAGGTTTATTTAGTAACGAGTCAATTGAAAAACAAAAACAAATGGCGGACGAAGTGCTGGTGTGGGTTTTTTTTTCCCGTGAAAATCCCGTTAAAAGACAAACTGTGGAACAAAACCGAAGCAGGAGGTCATGGTATCCTTACTCTCAGTGGCAGTAACAAACCCTCTGGATCGACTCCAGTACACTTCCCAACCAACTTGCGATGGTCGTCGTTCGATGGGCAGGCCCTTAAATATCCCGAGGAACATTCCTAAGAAAATGTCCAACATGTCCAAAGAAAAGAAAGAAAGCAAGCAGTTGTGGTCCCAATCTCAAATCCGGGTCCTTCTAAAGTCTCCATATCCAGGTTAAAGTGCTCTCTGATGAAGTCCTGCGCACCAACCTGGTTTGTGGGGACATTCCTGGGTAAAGGTCGGGTCCCCACAAGGAATCTCTGTCCTCGAGGTTGTCATTGTCCCTCTGAAGGTATCGGTGAGGTTCGGCTGCAAACCGCGCCCGGACAGAAGTCATTAGGAATGGGTCTGCGAAGTGAACGTCGCAGCCGAGGGTTTCTTGGGACCCGGACCACAGGGATATCCGGGGATCGGTCTCGGTTGGGGTCGTTTCAGAGCGTTGTTTCCCGAATGCACTGCGGAATTTGGTTCAGATGTGTGTCAGGACCTTTTTAAATCATGTACGTAATGGTGTCAATAAGCCAAAGTATATTGTCGCATACACTTTACACAACAGTGAAATTCTTTCTCCGCATATCCCAGCTTGTTTTGCTTTTGGCGCCCTCTAGAGGACAAAGGGTTAAGGGCTTTGCTAAGGGACCCAATGGTGGCAGCATCGGTGAGACCGGGCCTTCAAATCCCAGCACTGAGCTACACTGGGTTAAATTGGGATTAAAACCATTCAAACCAGTTTCACTATTGATTTGGATTAAACCAAATCTCAGGTACATCCATAAATAAAAGATTTTGGCTTATTGACGACCACTTCACACATACAGCAGGTTGTTCTGTATGATTAAATATGGATAACGAGGAACAATGCGATACTCGCCAGTATCAGTCTTTCTTTAGTGTTGGGAGAAAAACCGACTCTGCCCACTTCGCTCTTCTTCTCTCCGGAGTCCTATTAAAAGACTCATTTCAGGCAGAATAATCAAAAAAAGGGGAAAATGGTCGCTTCTTGTGTTTCGATTCTTTATGCACTCCCATCAAATGGATCTTTATCGTTTCCTCTCACGTCTCTATGCTTTTCCGATATCTGTGTTTCACTGATCGGCCACTAGATGTCACCACTGTGCCATTTTATTAACTGCCTATTGTTTCCAATCACTAGTGTGTGTATACAGATTTATTGCTTGCTTACATTTAAGTTTACATTTACAGCATTTGTTAGACGCCCTTATTCAAAGCGAATTAAGGGCCTTGCTCAAGGGCCCCAGCTTGGTGTGGCAGCTTGCTTGATGCCGGGATTTATACTTGCGACATTCCGGTCCACCTGAGTCGGTACATTGTGATTCCCCGGTGGGTCTCCAGTCTTATTTACGGTTTCATTTGTACTTATTTACCGTCCCTAAAACTTTTGCACAGTACCGTATATATATATATATATATATATATATATATATATATATATATATATATATATATATATATATATATATATATATATATATATATATATATATATATATATACACACACAGTGGTGCCTCTGCTAACGTCGTTCATCCGTTGCCGAAAATGCGACTTTAGCTAAAACGCACGTTAGCAAATTATCGCATCGGAAATATCGGAAAAGCAATTCATCCGTTCCCCCGACTTCGCCCGATACCAATTTTTTTCTTTGTACTTATTTTTTAATAATATCACTGTTAAAATATGAACACATTTAGTTAAATGAAAAAATCTCTATAAACTATACTTTAAACACACTTTACTGTATATACACTACTATAAAGTAAATATAAGCACTAAACAGCGGCATCTATTGTTCACAATAAATGTGCGCTCGACTGACCAACGACGCGGTACTAACGTTAAACGCTAAAAACGACGTTAGCAGAAACCGACGTTTAGCCGAGGTACCATTTTTCCCTAATGCTTAAATGCATGAATCTGACATGGCTGTGGTAATCCCAAAAAAAATACACCGTGCGTATGAAAATATATACGTATAAATAATGTCGTAAACCTGGAGAACGTTGTGCTTAGTGTTGATTCGGAGCCCAGAACAGCGAGTGTGTTCCGAGTGAGTGTTAATCTCCAAACAAAGTGTTCAAGTGCTACCGGATCCAAAACGTCCGTTCTGACAAGGAGGTCTTTCCCTGGATATTTGTTAGGCCGAGGGACGAGGCGGAGGCTCGGATCAGGGGTTCGGGGAGCTTGTGGGTTATCGGTGCCGAAGCTGGGGAGATCGGGGGAGGTGGAGGTGTTAGCCGGGGCTGCGTGTTGGGGGAGGGGGGGGGGGGGGGTCACACCATGGCCGTGTGGCTCCGTCTCATTCCTCTCAAGACGACGTCCCGGCTGAGTAAGTGCTGAAAGCGAGAGGGGAAGTAACAGGCTGGGGTTAGAGCGCAGAGCAAACACCCGTCCGCAAAACCAGCCACATTTAAAGGTCATTATTATTATTATTATTATTATTATTATTATTATTATTGACATTGTAATGAGTGGTAGATATGACCACTGACCATGCACATGCTTTCCTCTGTACGACTGATGATGATGATGATGGTGATGAAGTGACTCTTCCAGAGTCGTTTTGGTCCTTCATTACATTTACATTTACAGCATTTAGCAGACGCCCTTATCCACCCTGAGCCACTTACTGAGGTGTAAGCGCTTTGCTCAAGGGCCCCCCTAGTGGCAGCTGGGTGGTGGTGTGATGGTGGTGTGATGACGGGATTTGAACCTGCCATCTTCTGGTCCAATGCATTAACCACTAAGCTCCCACCTCCCCATTTATTATTATAAAAACCTTATACATACACACATCCGCTACCGTGCATATCGCAGGTTGTTCGGAAGCCCGGGTTCGAGTGGGGGATCGGCCGTGGTACTGTACCCATTGTACGAGAAGGATTAGCTTGGCGGTGTTGCGGAAATTTACATTTACGCCACTTTGGCCACCACCTTTATGCAACTGAGCACTTGAGCTTGCTCAACTGCCCCCCCCCTAGTGGCAGCTTGGTGGTGGTGCAATTTCAACCATGTCCAGAGGCCAATCCCTTAACCCTTACTACCACTAGCTCTAGCCCCCCCCCCCCCCCCCCCCCCCCTCGGTTAAATCAGGGGTGGGTATACTACGGCCCGAGGGTGGTGGTGCAATTTCAACCATGTCCAGAGGCCAATCCCTTAACCACTTAGCTACCACCCCCCCCTGTTAAATCAGGGGTGGGTAAACGACGGCCCAAGGGCCACATCGGGCCCTTTAATCCGGCCCGACCGACCGGTACACATATCAAATCATATCCTAAATATTTCTTGACCTTCTCCTGTAATTGTCTGACATTTCACCGGATGGCGCATTAGGCACTTGAGTATTAACATGAATGCCTTTTATATGTCTGTTTGCTTTTTAAAGTCAATGTGTCCTCGGAGCCAAAAAAGTTGGCACCCCCCCCCACCCCCCCCCATACTTGATAGCACTTATCAGAATTTTTTCCAAAAGCTTCAAAAGCTTTTTAAGGGAAAAAAAGGATTATATGGTAACTATTTATTTATTTATTTATTTATTTATAATCTTTTTTTAAAAAAAGCCAGTAATTCTCGATCTCGCTGTGTTTTAAAATCGTTACTTTCTATCAGCTCTTGCGAGTAATTTTTAAGGCACTTTTTTTTTTTTTTTCTCGTTAGGCCTCCGACTAAACCGGCTGAGAAATCATGCAAGATTCACAACACAACGCAGGAGACTGTATTAGTGTGTTAATGAGCCGCTTACGGAGTTACGGAGGCGTAATTACTGCGGCGAGCAGACGGATGAGAGAACACTCACTGTGAGGTGGTTAATGCTTTCCGATAACGCTTCGATCTGCATCGCTGCTCCTTTCGTTATCTGCATCTGAAACGGCGAGCCGTTCATCAACACGACAAGCAAGGAAACATTTCAAACCCATTCCAAAATGTGCAACGAATTAACATTTAGGCACAAACGATGGAGGAAGCATAACTAAGGATGAGAGGAAGCGAGAGAATAAACTTCTCGTTAATGTAGATCTCTTATAACGTTACTCAACTCTCCATTTTCTGTGTCATGGATGGAAAAAGAATTTATGATATATTATTATATATATATATATATATATATATATATATATAAATATATAAAATATAAATATATAAATATAAATATTACTATGTAAAAATATGTACTATATATTTTTTTCACATAATAATAATAATAGTTATTATTATATATATATATATATATATATATATATATATATATATATACACCCACACATAAATAATAATAATAATTAATAATAATAGTTTAATAATTTTAATAATTATAAGCTATAAAAATGTAATGCACCAATTCGAATTTTTTGTTCGAATTTTGTTTTGTTTATATATATATATATATATATATATATATATATATATATATATATATATATATATATATATATATATATATATATATATTTATATCATATATATATATAATAATATAATTATATATATATATTATACACACACACACATAATAATAATAATTTTATTTTATATATATATATATATATATATATATATATATATATAATTATGGGCTATAAAAATGTAAATGGACCCATTGGGAATTTTTTAGTGTCAGGGTTGCCAGATCCATGAGTAAAAGGTAGTTTGTGAGGATTAAACATGCAGGTCAGTAGTCTCTCCTCGAATGCACTTCATGCAGTCGGCTGTTGTGCATTGTTAAATATAATATAATAAAAAAAATAAAAGTAAAGAAACATATAAATAAAATCCCACAAACAAACAGAAATCAAGTGATTTAAAAAAAATAAAATAAAGCACTTAAAAAAATAAAAATAAAACACAGTACATATGAAGATAAACACAGTGTTAAAGTAATGCATGAGTTTTATTGATCATTGAATTGAATCGATTTGTATTTTATATATATATATATATATATATATGTATGTATAAATATTTACAATGTGCTGTGGATTATAACGCACCATATCGAGTGTTTATAAAAACAAATATCACCGTGAAGTTTATTTACGTACGAAACGCACACAGAGGTATAAAAAAAATATTCCGTTAAAAATGTCTTACTTTTCAAATATTAAATACATGTATAAATATTGCACAAGATCAAACGACCCCGAAAAAACAGCGCAGGATGATCAAAAATATCAGGTCTAAAAAAAAGGTGATGCGATGCTTCATGGAAAAAAGTTCACTCGTAATGTCATAGTGGTGAGTAAGGGATGATGGAGGGATGATGGATGGAGGAGGGATGATGGAGGGATGATGAAGGGATGATGGAGGGATGATGGATGGAGGAGGGATGATGGAGGGATTACTTGATGATGGCACTGACAGGCAGCGGGGGGAGGGGGTATGGCCGCAGGTAATGTGGATGGAAATGAAGTGGATGGAGAGAAGGTGGATGTAGGGAAGTTGGATGGAGGGAAGGAGGATGGGGGTGAGGTGGATGGAGAGAAGGTGGATGTAGGGAAGTTGGATGGAGGGAAGGTGGATGGAGGGAAGGTGGATGGAGGGAAGGTGGATGGAGGGAAGTTGGATACAGGTGAGTTGGATGGAGGGAAGGTGGATGGAGGGAAGGTGCATGGAGGGAAGTTGGATGGAGGGAAGTTGGATGGAGGAATGGTGGATGGAGGGAAGTTGGATACAGGTGAGTTGGATGGAGGGAAGTTGGATGGAGGGAAGTTGGATGGAGGGAAGGTGGATGGAGGGAAGGAGGATGGAGGGAAGTTGGATACAGGTGAGTTGGATGGAGGGAAGGTGGATGGAGGGAAGGTGCATGGAGGGAAGTTGGATGGAGGGAAGTTGGATACAGATGAGTTGGATGGAGGGAAGTTGGATGGAGGGAAGTTGGATGGAGGGAAGTTGGATGGAGGGAAGGTGGATGGAGGGAAGGAGGATGGGGTGAGGTGGATGGAGGGAAGTTGGATGGAGGGAAGTTGGATGGAGGGAAGTTGGATACAGATGAGTTGGATGGAGGGAAGTTGGATGGGGAGGGAAGTTGGATACAGATGAGTTAGATGGAGGGAAGTTGGATGGAGGGAAGTTGGATGGAGGAATGGTGCACTGAGGTGGAGATGAGGTTTAGCTGGAGCCCAGCCCAGGCCGCACCTGTTCCCTCGTCTCCGTATGGCGTTCCTGGACGGTGGAATGGGGTCTCCGGGATTCCGTGAGCAGTGACGGAGGAGTGCGAGACTCCAGAGGACAGATGAAATCACTCGGGTCGTCGGGACGTTTCTTTCGGAGCTGACTGAAGTTGGAGAAACCGATTTTCTTGGGCTGGAGGAGGAAAAACATTTGTTTGTTTGTTTGTTTGTTTATTTGTTTGTTAATAAAAAATGCTGCAAATGATTCTATACGTCTGGCTGAAAAGGTAGAATAGGGGAGGAAAAGAAAGTAAAAGGTAGAATAGGGAAGAAAAGAATGTTAAAGGTAGAATAGGGGAGAAAAAGAAAGGAAAAGAGAATAAGGGAAGAAAATGGGGTGGAAAAGAAAGGAAAGGTAGAATAGGGGAAAAATGAAAGGAAAAGATAGTATAGTGAAAGAAAAGAAAGGGAAAGATAGAATGGGGCAGAAAAGGAAGGAAAATGAAGGAAAAGGTAGAAGATGGGGAGAAAAGAAAGAAAAAGGTAAAATAGGGGAAAAATTAAAGGAACAGGTAGAATAGTGAAAGAAAAGAAAGGGAAAGATAGAATGAGGGAGGAAATGGAAGGAAAAGGTAGAATAAGGAAAGAAATGAACGAATAGGGGAAATCAGGAAAGGGTTCAAAATGAAAGGAACCCGGGGGAAAAAGAAAGGAAAGGGAAAGAAAGGAAAAGGGAAAGGAAAGAAAGGAAAGTGAAATAAAGGAAAAAGGAAAGGAAAGAAAGAAAGGAAAGAAAGAAAGAAAGAAAGAAAGGAAAGAAAGGAAAGGAAAGAAGAAAGAAAGGAAAGGGAAAGAAGCAAAGAAAGGGAAAGAAAGAAAGAAAGAAAGAAAGAAAAAGTGAAAGTGAAAGAAAAAGGAAAGAAAGAAAGGAAAGTGGAAGAAAGAAAGGAAAGAAAGAAAGAAAGAAAAGGGAAAGAAAGGAAAGGGAAAGAAAGGAAAGGGAAAGAAAGAAAAGGGAAAGTGAAAGAAAGAAAGAAAAAAAAAAAGGAAAGGAAAGAAAGGAAAGAAAGAAAAGAGAAAGAAAGAAAAAGAAAAGAAAGGTAAGGAAAGGAAGAGAAAATGAAAGAAAGAAAGGAAAGAAGGAAGTCAAAAGAAAGGAAAGAAAGAAAGGAAAGAAAAAGGAAAGAAAGAAAAGGGAAAGAAAGAAAGGAAAGTGAAAGAAAGAAAGGAAAGAAAGAAAAGGAAAGTAAAGAAGGAAAGTTCAAAAGAAGAAAGTAAAGAAGAAATCTCTCCCGAAATAAAGAAAGAAAGGAAAGAAAGAAAAAAGAAATAAATACCAAAGGGAAAGAAAGAAAAGTAAGAAGTAAGAAATTAAGAAATCAACAACTAAGAAAGACAAGTACAATGACCCGAAATTTAAAGAAATAAGTAAAGAAAGAAAAATGGAAATTAGAAGCAAAGGAAAAAGAAGAAAGAAAGAAAGAAAGAAAGATCAGAAAGAATGAACGTAAATAGAAGAAGGAAGAAATAGAAAGAAAGAAACAAGAGAAGAAAGATAATCCCGAAGAAAGTCCCGAAAGAAATAAAAAATAAAGTTACCTAGAGAAGTGAAAGAAAGAAAGGAAAGAAAGGAAAGAAAGGAAAGAAAAGAAAGCAGAAGAAAAGGAAAGAGAATAATGGAAAGAAGAAAGAAAGAAAGAAAGAGAAAGAAGAGCAAGAAAAATAATAACGAAGAGAAGAAAGAAATGAAGAAGGGAAGAGAAAGGCCCTCAAACTAAGAAGTAGAAAGATAAAAAAGGCCCAAAGAAAGAGAAAGAAAGGAAAGAAAGAAAGGAAAGAAATAAAGAGAAAGGAAAGAAAGGAAAAAGAAAGAAAGGAAAGAAAGAAAAAGAAAGAGAGAAAGAAAGGAAAGAAAGGGAAAAAGAAAAAAGGAAGAAAGAGCCCCCTCCCTCCCTCCCTTCTCGAAGAAAGAAAGAAAGAGCCCGAAAGCAAGAAAGAAAGAACCCGCCCGCGAAAGCCCGAAAGAAAGCTCCTCCTTCCGCCCGCGCCGGCCCGCCCGCGCCCGCCCGCCGCCCTGAAAGCCCTCCAAAGAGAAAGAAAATGAAAAATAAGCGAAATAAAGAAATAAGAAGAGAAAGAGAAAAAGAAAGAAAGAGAAAGAAAGGAAAGAAAGAAAGGAAAGAAAGAGAAGAGAAAGAAAGGGATGTTTTTGTACCCGGACTTTAGCAGTGGTGGAGAGAGGGGTGTAGCTGGGAGTCTCCATGTTTTCCTGCTTCTCCAGCTGTGCTTGGCCTCCCACCAGCGAGTGGAAGTTGGTGTTGAGGTGCCTCCTCAGCAGGGTTTTCTGCGGCGGGATGTTCAGCAGCATCGCCAGCGTGTCCGAGTTGAAGCGCGCCTCCAGGATCTGGGAGTCGGGAGAGAGAGAGACAAGCACATCTGGTTGGAGCACATCTGCAGTCGGAGGAACCCGGCGAGGAACCCGCGAGGAACCGGCGAGACGTAGACGTGACTCACGATGAGGCCGCCGTGGACGCCGCTGCCCCGCAGGTTAGGAGCGTACTCAGCCAGATCCACGGAGCGAAGCCACTCCATCACGCGGTGATTGGACCACTGGATCACCTCCGAGGGCGACGTCAGCATCTGAGGATTGGAGGAATATTACGCCGTTTAAACATCCATCCATCCATTATTCCCTCCATCCTTATCCAGCTTTTCCTTCCCGTCCACACACTCCCTTTCTTTACCTCGTCCTGTTCTCTCTCTCTCTCTCTCTCTTTTATTATTCGTTCTTTCATCTTCATTTCCCTGAAAGTATTCCTTTCCTCATTTTCCTCTCCTCTTTCCGCATCGTTTTCCCTTCTGTTCTTTACTCGTTCGTTCATCTTCCTTTCCTTTCGTCTTCATTTCCCTGAATGTTTTCCTTTCCACAGTTTCTCTCCTCTTTCCGCATTGTTTTCTCTCCTATTTTTCACTCGTTCTTTCATCTTCCTTTCCTTTCATCTTCCCCTCTCCTCTCTTGTTTTCATTTACTCCTTTTTCCCTCTTCCTTCCCTCCCCCTTTTTTCTTTTTCTCTCTCGTTTTCCTCTCCTCTTTCCGCGTCCTTTTCTCCATCGTCCTGATTGTCTCATTCTTTCATCTTACTCTCCTTTCCCTATTGTTTTCATTTCCTCCTTTTCCCTCTCCCCATATCCCTCCCTATTTTTCCTCTCATCTTTCCACTTCTTTCTCTCGCTCATCTAATATTTGTCTCTCCTTTCCTTCCTTATCTTCTTTTCCTTTCCTCGCTTCTTTTCCCTTTCCATCCGATTCCCTAACATTCCCTATTTTTCCCAACCACCTTCTCCATGTTTCACATTCCCTCTGTTCCCTTCCTCTTCCATCTCCTCCCTTTCACAGAAACACATAGAGGAATAAAAGACGTGTAGTCGGTCCCTCACCTCGTCCCCTGGTCTCCTCTTTAAGCAGTTCGGGCTGAACTTGTTCACATACAGCACATGGATGGCACTTTTAATGCTGAGGTGATGCAACTGGCTGCTGACTTTAAGAACCAGCAAGTCATTCTGTAAAACACGTCAATACGAT
>JACRUU010000004.1:2959351-2964351 GCA_030449085.1 Kryptopterus vitreolus
GCTTCTTTCCACAAGACATCAACAGAAATTGACACACACACACACACACACACCACACACACACACACACACACACACACACACACTTTCTCCCTTCACAATTTTGCTTAGAAACAAATCGGTTTTTTTCCCCACAAGATGTACAACATGGTCAGCGCCAATGTTGTGTATTGTCTTGTGTATTGTCTTGTGTTAACCCCCCCCCCCCCGTTTCACTGTACCCTGCACTTTACGGTGTCAATATGACAATAAAGCCGACTTGTGTTTGTCATGTAGTGTCTATTTCTACCTTTTCGAAGTCATGCATGGAGGCGGAGAGGAGCGTCTGTCCACTGGTCACCCATTGGCCGGCCATAGGGACGTACTGCCCCAGTCCGTATTCCTCCAGCCACATACACACCTGATCACATGACCACTTTGAGAAGTCTCTACAAAAAAAAAAAAAAAAAAAGGAATTATCAGGTTATATGTTTATTTATTACCTGGACATTTACATAATACTGTTCGACCAATGTGATTGGCCAATGTAATGGCAATGTGACCCACGATTGGTTGCAATTTTTGGAACCATTGATAGTCACAGTTATCACATCTATCTGTCCTTAGCATGTTAAACGCACCGCCCCGGGTCTCTGATGCCCACACCGGCCAGCCGAGGGCCTGCTGTAGAACGGACTCCTCCCCTCTTGAAATCATTGACGTCCACACCGTCTGCAGGAAGACCACCACCCGACTGGGTCCTTCTGATCCTGACGCAACACACACAACGCACGTAGCCAAGGTCACAACTCTATATCACACCACAACACTCTTAAATTAATAGGACGTGCAAGGAAAGTTTCATATCAATAGTTTTTCCGGGTTATACAGAACAGTGGCGGCCACTAGAGGTGGACCACAGATACTACATGCTGTTTATTTGGAGTGTCTTTTTATTCACTTGGGGTGTAACTGTTTATTTATTTATTTATTATTTATTTTGTTTGTCAATATAATTAACACAATTATATATATTTTTTGTTTCGTTTTGTTTTTTTTTTCCTTTTTTAAAAATTGTATTTTATTTTATTAATTTTTTTGGTAATATTATTTAGTACTAATTCTAACTTGCAATTGACGGTTAAGAGTCTTGCTCAAGCGCCCTCTAGTGGCAGCTTGGTGGTGCTAAGATTTGAACCTGCGATCTTCCGGTCCAGAGGCATTAACGCATTAACCGCTGATACACATGCTGTATATTATTGTCTGGTTTATATCAATATCATTAATAAGACTAATTTAAGGTATTTGGCAGACGCCCTTATCCAGCAGGGTTAAGGGCCTTGCTCAAGGGCCCCCTAATGGCAGCTTGGTGGTGGTGATAGTGGAATTTGCACCTGTGATCATTCAGTTCAGAGGCTAATGCTTTATCCACCTCACATGGAGACACATCGTATGTTTTACAGCATCGTATGGAGTTAGAAGATGGCTTACTTTCCCCACAGCTTCCTGATGCCTTTCTGATTCTTCTTGTTCTCGGGCGAAACGGGCGACTGCTGACCCGAGTCCATGCCGGACGACATGGGCGACACGTCCGACAGCGTGGACTCGTCCGTCTTCTCCGACTTGGCTGAGAACATGACAGCAGGGGGAGCTCGTTTAAAAAAAAAAAAAACCCTGGAGATTGATTACACCAAAGCAAAGCGTGCAAGCCTGATGTTTTTCTCGTGAGATGAAGCGTCTCTCGGAATCACCCGCGAGCTAAACGAGTCAAAGCGGGGAAAAGACACCGAGTCAGTGCATTGCTTATCTGGACTGTTCGGATGTTTACCCACCGGCTGTGAAAAGCTCGAGCTTCCAGCGTGGTGCTGAGGCATGCAGCATGAGGGGATGGAGAGAAACACAATGTGTTATAGCGGCAGGAATTTCTCCACAGAGGCTCGCTTTTTTCTTTCCCTGATAGTGTCTGAAAGCATAATAAGTCCTGAATATTTACGCCAGATGTCCTATAGGGCCTGACAGTTCTCTTATTCATACATTATGAGAGTTTAAGGTCCTTTCCCAACGAGCCCAAGCGTAGCGGTTTGGTCCTACTACATGTACATTTACGGCATTTGGCAGACGCCCTTATCCAGAGCCACTTATAACTGAGGGTTAAGGGCCTTGCTCAAGGGCCCCACTAGTGGCAGCTTTGTGGTTGTGGGGTTTGAAGCCACCACCGCCCACTAGGCACTACTAGGATTTGAACCCATGACCTTCTGATCCCACCACTGAGCTACCATTTCCACCCGGTCCCACTTCCATTCACATGGTTTCCGTGGTTACGTTCACTTTGCAAAACAGATATATACGAGAATAAAGGCAATTACAAATATGTAGACAAAGTATAAAGCATTTGTGAGTCATATATATATTAAGCATGCATCATATTTGTGCAATAAATGCGATAATGAAAAGAAATAATGAAAGAAAGATCCTATCACCTTTCGCCTGAGGGTGCACAAACTTTTGCAACTTCGCCCTCTAAACCAAATTTCAATTACAAGGGACTTGAAGAGAAGGAGGAGCTAGAAATATACGAATTTGACACTAGGAAAGAATATCACGTTCCATTTTGTGACATAAAAGGGGGCGGGGCTTGCTAAGCTAATTGTCTAATTTGCATTGTTAGCGCGCATTCACGCAGCCCATGTTATAATTGCATGTAATATATTGTCTTTGTCACTCGTTTTTTTTTCTAGTCATGTGCACCGACACGTCCAGGTAAGGAATTTGGATTTTTCTTTCATGTCATCGTATTTCGTTTGTGCCTTAACGAACGCCATAAATCGGAGACAGAAGTGAAGGCGGTACCTAACGCCGGGGCGCTGGCACTCCTGCAGCGATCTTCACACCAAATCCCCGCGGCGAAGAGATAAGAGGGAGGGATTAAAGAGGAGAAAAAGGTGCGGACGTCATAACGTTAGAAAACAGCAAGAGGAAAAGGAGCAGAAGTTGTGATCGGAGGTTATGTTAGGTAGCATGCAAGGTTGGGAGGGGCATTTCATAGACATGCGTGTCAAACTCATGGCCGAATGTGTCCCGCCAAGTCAAGAGCGCCTTAAAATAACGTTGTAATAAAAATAACTTCCACAAAGCATCCAACTATGTAACTCGCGAAGTGACGGCATCCCACCACTAGAGTGCAGCGTATCCCACATTCTTTTCAACAAGAGGAATTGAGACATTTCTATCCCATAATGTCCAGGAAGGGAAAAGGATTAAAGCGTATAGGAGGCATTTCTATGAAAGATGTGAAAGCGAATATGTGTTTGTGCTTCGAGGAGAAAAATGTGTTTTGCGTTATGAGGCGACGTCGCACATCAAACAATATATAATGTCTTATAGTTATAACCAGTCCTTCTGATCTTGGAGGCCTGGCGTACATTACATAATCATATACATAAAGGTTATTATTCTTATTGTTGCACAAATTATAACATTTTACCCCAGGATGTCTTTTTAAACCATTATAGACACTTTTCAAAAAACACATATATATATATATATATATTCTGTATATATGTATGTATGTATGCATGTATATGTTTTTGAAAATTGGTCATGACGGTTAAAAAACAACAACCTGAGGTAAATAGTTGAGGTAAAAATGTATTATATATATATATATATATATATATATACTATATATATATATATATAAACAGTGTTGGTAAGGTAACTTAATTTAAAAGATTAGTCGTGTAACAGTAACTTTACAAAAGCTACTTTATAAAATTACATTTGACTTCTTTGTTATTTCTTTCATTTGTCCACTAGGTGGCGCTTTAAGTTAACGTCCTAATAAAACGCTTAATAAATCGCTTCTATTTTTAGACATGAAACCGCAGCAAAATCGTCAGCATTCAAATCAAAATCATGCCGTCGTCTAAAACGCTGATTTTACATGAAATTGTCCAGATGGAACTTTATTTGTAATCTTTAACATTTTCATAAGTAACTGTCATTTAATTACACATTTTTCTCTCAGTAGTAACTGTAACGAAATTACTGTTACATTTATTTTGCAATTAAATTGCAAAATGACGGTGTTACAAATGACGTAAATCATCAGGACATGCGGACGCTTTTAATTGGCGGATCCGTGGCGCGTTTGAGGTGGGATTCATTTTATTTGCTTTATTTCAGAAGTAATGAATAAATTGCTGTCGCGTTATATTTGTAATCAAAATCTTGTTTGTTGCACAATGACGAAGCTTACGTCGCGTAATGCCGTGAGATCTAATCGAATTGATGTGATTCGACGTTTGCTTACTCAGGTTGATCTCGCTCTCTTCGCTCTCGTCAGGTGACATCTGGAGTGGAGACGATCGCCGTTCCCTCTCGCCGTTCACCACCAGTCTGGAAAACTTCCCGGGAAGTGTCTGGTACTTACTGCTCTCCGATATGAGACGACTCTGTTTGGCGTACATGGAGACGGTGGGGGGGATTTAATATCTGTTTCCACACATCAATTACAGGCTTTTTATTTGATACCGGTCTTCTATGAGGCGTTAATAGTGTGTGAATGGGTGTGTTAAAGGGTTAATGTCTGTTTGTTTGATACTAGTACCTCTAGAACTGGCTCTACAGGCTGCCCCATTGCATGCTTGGGTAAGCAAAAAAAATATACATAGGGTACAAACAGAGAGAAACACACAAACAGATTAGTTTGGTTACACTACATTAGTTATACCAGGGCCACAGATCATGCTTGTTTCTGATTGGCTGGTTTGGTTCAATTCATGAAGCTAATCAATGACCAGGTAACAGGATTGTAAAATGAATTTTCCCCATTCATTTTCTATGGGGCTGGAATGTCGCGAGTTTCCGAACGTGTGTGGGATTCGGGAGGTATATGATCGCGATACACTCCGGACCCCCTACGAGTGGATTTGACATATGTGCATGTCGGACGCTCACAGGCCGAACTGTGAGGCATGAACTTTCAACCCCATTAATTTTCTATGGGAAAAAATTCCCGC
>JACRUU010000004.1:2969351-2981851 GCA_030449085.1 Kryptopterus vitreolus
CGGCGCGGCAACGCTCCTCCCAGCGCTGCTTCTCAACCTGAGTTTGCTCCACCGTGAGCTTCAGGCTCGAGAGCTTGGTCATGAGCGACTGGTAACACACATGGAGAGAATAAGAGATAGACAGCTGGAGGCAAAGAGAGAAGGAGAAAGGAAGAGGTGGGAGATGTTAGGTAGAGAAGGAAACGTGACGGAGCGAGACAGCACAGGTTTCCCACACAAACAATACCTAGTAGCACCTGATGCTGAACGAGTTTTGATTTTGATTTATTATTTATTTTTATTTTCTCCGCCACATCTGTCTATGACTCACTCCTGCCTCGGTCACATGACTTACCTCCATGCGCTACCTTCTTAAAGGGGCCGCTCGGGCCGCTAAACACCTAATACATTAGCGCTAACCGCTAGCAACATAAACAAAAACACAAACGTCATGGGAAATGAAGGAGAGAATAAATAAATAAATAAATAAATAAGTCCAATTATATTTAGTCTTTAATGCATTTAATGAATGGGATTTTTCAATTCGAGCAAGGGTTGGACGATATATCGTTGCACAATATAATATCACGATAAATACTCAGCGATACATTTCTCAGGTTTATTGATATTTACTCCATGGGCAAAGTTTGCGGCCCCCGGGGTGCGTACGGGATTCTTCCATTGTGGAGATTCCTTCATCTATAAGGGCGTTCGAAAAGCATATGTTGATGAGATGCCAAGACCTATATAGCAGGAGATCTTCCACTCTAGGCGATTTTCATGGAGCTGGACATATGCATGTCGGAATAGTTCCACTGCATCCCAAGACGATGATGGTGGGAGCTTAGTAGGTTAATGACATGGGCTCTGGACCAGAAGGTCACATGTTCAAATCCAGGTACCACCAAGCTGCCGAGCTTGCCAACAGTGTTCCAGTGTTACGGAGTATAAACGCGATCCGCATTTTTCCGTACGCAGAAAAGCGATCCCGTTACCTTGGTGGCTTTCAGTTTCCTCTCGTACTGCGACTTCTCCTTCTCCAAATCGTCCACTTTGGCCTTCAGAGCTCTCAGTTCGTGCACCAGAGCCTGCTAACATCACACACAGAGAAAAGTGGCGTCAGGAACATGTTCGTTCGAAACGAAAGCTCGTCCGCGGAACGTCGGGAAAACCTCCACCACCTGGAAAAGGATTCGCCCCTTTTATTCCATTTAGTAATAGAAACGAAAAGGTAATAAAAGAAGCCCGGCCCAATAAAGATCGAGATGGAGAATTCCGGACAGAATCCCGAATCCTAGAGCCCGACGCTCCGCCGCTCCGAACGCCGTGCTGTTAACGAACGTCCAGAAAAAGAGGAGGACTCTTTTTCATTAGATCTGTAGGCGGGGCTCAGGCTCCTCCACCATTAATATATGACGTGTTGCCAGTTTATTAGGTGCACGTACAGTAGCATGGGTAGCTACATCTGTGTAGATGGGACCGGATTCGTACCTGGTTCCTCAACAGAACCAAATAATGTTGTTTCCAGGCCCCTTTATTTATTTATTTATTTTTATAAAACCAGAGGTTCCTGGATGAGTTCATCATTTAATTTAATGAATTATTTAAGAATGAAAACATTTTATAATAAATATTAAATAAATACTTATTTATTTATTTATTTTAATACTTAAATACGTTAATACTTCATTTACTCAAATCGTACTTAATCGTACGATTGCCACAAGTTGATTAATCCCACGTTTTCACTGTAAATTAATTATTTTATAATACATTAAATGAATGCATTTTCCTATTTTTTTTTTTTTTAGAACAGATGTTATAACTATATAAACACCACTTACATTCTCTCCCTTTAAGAAAACTATTAACTACTTAATATTTGTTTTACACTGGAAAATATTCCTTGAATATTAATTGCTCGTTAGTTCATTATTTTCTCGCCCATTGGACCGTTTTAATTGTTAAATACGGTACGTGGCCCCTTTAAGAATCATGTTCCGGTTTTGGTTACTTTGCATATAAACCAGAGATACGTTTAGGTTCCATACGGTAAAATAGGCTAATATAGTGAGGAGCTCATACCTGTTGTGAATGCGCAGCTAGGAGGCGTAATTTCGTAAACTTTTGTTTCGTTTCTTTATTCATTTGTTCTTTTTTTTTTTGTTTTTCTTTGTTGTTCGGGTTTCGGGTTTCATTTCATTCGTTCAGAGTGAATGAGAAGAGTACGCATATATATATATATATATGAACTTTGACTAGTTTAACGGTCAAACGATTAGCTGTTTTTGTTTTGTTAATGTTTAGTAGGACAAACTCCATCCCAGTAGGTTCTGGTTTTGCAGGAGGGAATAGAAAGGTATCGAAGGTTACACCAGCACATACACGGGTATTCGGGGGGTGCTTACTGTGGTAGAAAGTGTGTGAACGTTTAGGTAGGAGTGCACTTAATAACATAGCAACTAGAAGTATACTTATTAATACACACTCTCAATAAAAGGTGGGGGACAACAACTGGGCGTTATAATGCATTTACACCAACAACGACAAACAAACAAACAAACAAACAAAAAACGAGTTTTATCGTTAGATAACGTTATCGTTTTGACGGGAACATGGAGTTACGATGTATAACAGGAGGTCCAGGAACTACAGAATGGGACCCTTTTACTGAGAGTGAAAGTTCCCACAAGTGTTAACCTACAACGAACCCAAGTATCTTCTACAGAGACTGGAAGAGACTGGAAGATACCCCCACGGTACCGATCCCCCCCCCAATCCCCCACCCCCCACCCCCCCCCCCCCCGGATCAGTTAGAGGTCATGCAGGAACCCAACACTCCAAACTCGGCTCAGCGGACACCAGGAACCACGAGAATCCCCTCTTGTAGTTAATGTTAGCATGGAAATGGAAGTGACGGTAAGCAGGGACGTGCGGTGAGCTTAAAAAAAAAAAACCCAAAAAAAACTCCGCCTACGTTGTTTCCTTCAGAACTACAGTGGCGTTTGGGGTCTTCGGCGTCGGAAAGGGACGCGTCCGAATCGGGCCCGCCGACCTCGCGGACGTCGCTAGCCGGGTTCTCCGGGTGGCCCTCGAGAGCCCGCTGTTCCCGGATGCGCGTGGTGATCTCCTGCTGGAATTTGCGCATCTGCGCCTGGAGCTCGCTGATCACATTAACCACACACTGATGTACAGACAGAACATGGGAGGAAATGTGAAGGGTTGGCATGGAAACGAAATGAAGGAATAGGAATAGAAAGGAAAAGAAGTACGAAAATAAATAAATAAATACATACATTCTGCTTTAGAACGTGAATGGTATGAAAAGACATCACAAAATCACACAGAGGAAAACATAAACAAAAACAAAAACACCCTTCGCTAGAGGTCTTGTTTAGTTAAACTGATACAATAAAACGGTGTAAATCTGACCGAATATATACCATTAAGGGGACATTAAAGCTGAATTTATGCTCTTATGAACTCTCATAACCCCTCATTTACGATACTTTTCATTAATTGTCCCCGCCCCCATTATAAACTAGCCCTGATGCAGAGTGTTATACTTTCGTTCGGACGTCCCCATATACCATGTAAGATACCATGCCCGGTCCCCACTAATTAATGACGCTGTCGGAGTTAATACCTGCTGCTGTTACACTTTTACTTCTATATTTGTATATTTATTTACATTTTACGGTGTTTAGCAGACGCTCTTACCCACAGCAATTGAGTCGTTATTGAGGTCGCCCCCTAGTGGCAGCACGGTGGTGGTGGGATTTGCGACCTTGTGGTTTTCCGCTGAAAACTACACGCTTTAAATACACAACGTTGTGTATTTAAGTTATGAACGGTTATAAAGCATAATGAATATGATTAAATCGATAATAATAATAATAATAATAATAATAATAAATAACAAATTGCACCATATTGTTGATTTTTACATTCACAGATGTATTTTGCAGTATCTTATCCAGGGCGACTTAGATCTTGAGGGTTAAGGGCCTGGCTCAGGGGCCCCCTAGTGGCACTTGGTGAGATTTGAACCTCCGACCTTCTGGTCTAGAGTCCAATAGCTTGACCACTGATCTGCCACCTCCCTTACGGCATATTTTATACGATGCGAATATCGTAACCGATACTAAACAAACTAAACTCCAGGTTTCGCCAACAGCTCACATGTGAGTTGAACACATACGATGCTAATGTCCGGGTCATTTTTCCCCACTTAGCATTCGGAATGCTAGGCTATCAGCGGGAGTCGCGGAGAGGCATGTCCAGACTTTCACAAGGAGGATGTTTGGTACGATAGGAGCGGTTTGACGTTGAGACCGATGATAAGAATGGCGTTCCGCGCCTATATATAGCTGCAGCACTCGTTGGGGAAAGTGTGTGTCTGCGGCATGTTCCGGGAGGATTTCTGCCTGCCGGGGTGCTGAAGCGAGTGTCTGCAGCTGTCACAGGGGTAGGAAGTGTTTGTTGATGCAACAGATGGAAGGAGGCCCTCGAGTTCCCCCAGGCGCCGACGCCGCGTCGCACCGTGTAGGCAGGGAGGGGCGTCATTTAATCATTATTACCCAGGACTTTTCATGATGAGCTTTTTGGGTCGAGTACAAAACGGAAACGGCTCGGGTAATAACAGAGTGCTGATCTCATATCGAGTGGAAGATCTTCTGCTGATCTCGGCAAAGTGCGGTACGGTATGTTTTAAAGGTGCAGTCTGTAATGTTTTAAAGGTGCAGTCTGTAATGTTTTAAAGGTGCAGTCTGTAATGTTTTAAAGGTGCAGTCTGTAATGTTTAAAGCTTCAGTCCATAATGTTTACAGGTGCAGTCTGTGATGTTTAAAGGTGTAATGTGTAATATTTAAAGGTGTAATGTGTAATATTTAAAGATGCAGTCCATAATGTTTTAAAGGTGAAGTCTGTAATGTTTAAAGGTGCAGTCTGTAATGTTTTAAAGGTGCAGTCTGTAATGTTTTAAAGGTGCAGTCTGTATTGTTTAAAGGTGCAGTCTGTAATGTTTCAAAGGTGCAGTCTGTAATATTTAAAGGTGCAGTCTCTAATATTTAAAGGTGCAGTCTGTAATATTTTAAAGTTGCAGTCCGTAATGTTTACAGGTGCAGTCTTAAAGGTGTAGTGTGTAATATTTAAAGCTGCAGTCTGTAATGTTTTAAAGGTGCAGTCTGTAATGTTTAAAGGTGCAGTCTTAAAGGTGCAGTCTGTAATGTTTTAAAGTTGCAGTCCGTAATGTTTACAGGTGCAGTCTTAAAGGTGTAGTGTGTAATATTTAAAGCTGCAGTCTGTAATGTTTTGCAGTCTAATGTTTAATAAAGGTGCAGTCTGTAATGTTTAAAGGTGCAGTCTTAAAGCTGCAGTCTGTAATGTTTTAAAGGTGCAGTCTGTAATGTTTAAAGGTGCAGTCTTAAAGCTGCAGTCTGTAATGTTTTAAAGGTGCAGTCTGTAATGTTTACAGGTGCAGTCTATAATGTTATAAAGGTGTAATGTGTAATATTTAAAGCTGCAGTCCATAATGTTTTAAAGTTGCAGTCTGTAATGTTTACAGGTGCAGTCTTAATGTTTTAGGTGAAGTTTGTAATGTTTGAAGCTGCAGTCCCTAATGTTTTAAAGGTGCAGTCTGTAATATTTAAAGCTGCCGTCCATAATGTTTTAAAGCTGCAGTCCATAATATTTAAAGTTGCGGTTTGTAATGTATCATATCGAGCTCTGAGTTCTGATCTCATATCGAGTGTAAGATCTTCTGCTCCAGCGCTCTGACTAACAGTGAGCGAACTACACACACACACACACACACACACACACCCACACACACACCACACCACACACACACACACACACACTCGCAAACACACCAACGCTTTTTACTACTCAGCAGCACGTGCAGCGTGTGCATTCTCCGCGCTCCGCTTGGTGGTCCTCAGCCCCGAGGCGCTCCACACACGCCTGTTTACGCGACAGCTGAGTCCGACCCGGGCGTCGTTAAGGAGTTTTATGGAGCCCCTTGTGATCTCTGGAAGTGTGTCGGCTCGACTCAGCAGGGAACGCCGGGAACACCGGATGGCTGGAACGCCGACACTAGGAACCGCTGTCACCTCGGGCAGGTCACGTTTCAATTAGCGACACGAACCTCATGGGCGAGGGTGGGGGGGAGTGTGTGTGTTGGAGGGCTGAGTGTGTGTGTGTGTTGTGTGTGTGTGTGTGTGTGTGTGTGTGTGTGTATGTGGGGGGGGGGTTATATTACTATAAGAGCGTCTCTCCGAGAATGACTCAAACCCAACGAACATTCTCATGGATATACCAAGGAAAAATAATAAACACAAATCCAGAGAGAGAGAGAGAGAGAGAAGAGAGAGAGGGAGAGAGAGAGAGAGAGAGAGAGAGAGAGAGATTCAGAGAGAGAGAGAGACAGAGAGACAGAGAGAGAGGGAGAGAGAGAGGAGAGAAGGAAAGAGAGAGAGAGATTCAGAGAGAGACAGAGAGAGATAGAGGGAGAGTAGAGAGAGATAGAGAGAGAGCGAGAGATTCAGAGAGAGAGATTCAGAGAGAGAGAGAGAGAGAGAGAGAGAGAGAGAGAGAGAGAGAGAGAGAGAGTGAGAGAGAGAGAGAGAGAGAGAGAGAGAGAGAGAGAGAGAGAGAGAGAGAGAGATTCAGAGAGAGAGAGAGAGAGATAGAGATTCAGAGAGAGAGAGAGATTCAGAGAGAGAGAGAGAGAGAGAGAGGCTAGAGAGAGAGAGAGATAAGAGAGAGGGAAGATCAGATAGAGAGAGAGAGAGAGAGAGAGAGAGAGAGAGAGAGAGACAGAGAGAGGTAGAGAGAGAGAGAGAGAGAGAGAGAGAGAGAGAGAGAGATAGAGAGAGAGAGAGAGAATAGAAAGAGAAGAGAGAGAGAAGAAGAACGCAGAGAAGACGAGCGGAGGAGGATAGAGAGAGAGATAGAGAGAAACGAGAGAGAGAGAGAGAGAGAGAGAGAGAGAGAGTCCATCCATATCCATAAAAACCACTTCAGAATCAAGTCATCCAAAAGACAGCAATAAACCGGGAGATATACGTGAGGGACGAATAAAGTGATAGACAGAAGTCGAAAGAGTGAAAAAGGTGAATGAAAGAATGGCAAAATGATGGATAGAATAAAGGACGAATAGCGCCGTTCGGTCGGAAAGAAGGTGGAGAGATAAACGCTGACCGGACGGAGAAAGCTGGCTCCGACAGAGCAGGAATGGGAAGGAGATAGATCAGTTTAGAAGGTTAGAGTAGCGAGAGAGAGAGAGAGAGAGAGAGAGAGAGAGATAATTGGATGGATGGACAGGCGAAGAAGGAGATATAAAGAGCGGTAATAAACCTATCGAGAGGAAACGGAAGCTGGAGGCTCGACCGGAACACCTATCGAGAGGAAAGGAAGAGCGAGAGGTGGATAGAGTGATAGAGAGATGGACAGATGGGATCTTACCTCCGCCTTGTGCTGCCTGTCGTCTCGCTCCGTGTGGTCGTGAATGATCCTCCTCCATACTGACCAGCTTCAGCTTCAGATACGAAACCTCATCTATCAAATCCAGCTTCTGGGTCTCCAGCGAAGTGCGGTTCAGAAGCTCCTACACGCAAACACACAAACGACACACACATGACCCCCACGTCCACACACACACACACACACACACACACACACACACACACACACACACACACATATGATTCTGGGCAGCACTTTCTGTTGCTCTCCACACAAGTTTCCCAAGATTCACATCATCCTGGGCCCCCGCCAAGCACCCGCTAAATATACACAGTGAACCGACGCTATTTTTACTTCCTCAGCGCCCACCCCCCCCCCCCCCCCCCTCCTGACTCTCCCCCCCCCCCCCCCCCCCCCCCCCCTTAATGTGCGTTTCCCTGCATTCCTCCGCCGAACGACTAATTCCAGCACAACCCCAGGACTCCGGAGCCGAGTCTCAGCTGAGAAGGGAATTAATGTCCCGTGATTCTCCTCGGAGGAGAGCGAGGGCTCTGTGTGTATCGTTTATGTCCTTCTGCGATAAACAGGGTCTGATGACACGGACGCTCGGGTGGATTTGGGTCCAACCACACACACACACACACACACACACACACACACACACACACACACTCTTAGTAACACGCAGATAAAGTTTACACTATAAGAAAGATCATTGCTGTGAGTCATGTGAGAAAAGATTCGCCTTGCATTTCACAACCGAGGAATAATAATAATAAATAAATAAATAAAAACGCTTCTGCTTCCTGTTTCCATCAAATAGATTTCAAATGCAGTCTGGAATGTATATATTTAAAGGTGCAGTCTGTAATGTTTTAAAGGGGCAGTCTGTAGTGTTTAGGGTGTAGTTTGTAATGTTTAGGGTGTAGTATACAATGTTTTAAAGGTGAAGTCTGTAATGTTTAGGGTGTAGTTTGTAATGTTTTAAAGGTGAAGTCTGCAATGTTTTAAAGGTGAAGTCTGTAATGTTTTAAAGGTGAAGTCTGTAATGTTTTAAAGCTGCAGTCTGTAATATTTAGGGTGTAGTCTGTAATGTTTTAAAGGTGAAGTCTGTAATGTTTTAAAGGTGCAAGTCTTAATAGTTAGGGTGTCTGTAATGTTTTAAAGGTGAAGTCTGTAATGTTTTAAAGGTGAAGTCTGTAATGTTTAGGCATGTAATGTGTGTGAGTTGTATGTTTAAGTGTAAGTCTGTAATGTTTTAAAGGTGAAGTCTGTAATGTGCTGTAAATGTTTAAAGGTGCAGTCTGTAATGTTTTAAAGGTGCAGTCTGTAATGTTTTAAAGGTGAAGTCTGTAATGTTTAAGGTGTAGTATGCAATGTTTTAAAGGTGCAGTCTGTAATGTTTTAAAGGTGCAGTCTGTAATGTTTTAAAGGTGCAGTCTGTAATGTTTTAAAGCTGCAGTTTGTAATGTTTAGGGTGTAGTATATAATGGTTAAAGGTGCAGTCTGTAATGTTTAGGGTGTAGTATATAATGGTTAAAGGTGCAGTCTGTAATGTTTAGGGTGTAGTTTGTAATGTTTAGGGTGTAGTATATAATGGTTAAAGGTGCAGTCTGTAATGTTTAGGGTGTAGTAATAATAAGTGGTGTAATGTTTATAGTAATGGTTAAAGGTGCAGTCACCAATGTGGTGCCCGTGGGCAATGCTTTTAGGGTGTAGTAAAGGATTTGATAATGTTAAAATAGTTAATTCGTTGTAGGTGTTAAATAGTTTATTAGGGAATTATTTACAGTCTGTAATGATTTCTCGGTGTATAGGGTGTAGTAGATTTGTAATGTTTAGGGGGTAGTATATAATGGTTAAAGGTGGCCATGTAGGGTATAATGGTTAAAGGTTAAAGGTGTATGTTTTAGGGGTGTCAGTCTGTAATGGTTAAAGGTGTAGTCTTAATGCTTTAGGGTGTAGTATATAATGGTTAAAGGTGCAGTCTGTAATGCTTTAGGGTGTAGTATATAATGGTTAAAGGTGCAGTCTGTAATGCTTTAGGGTGTAGTATATAATGGTTAAAGGTGCAGTCTGTAATGCTTTAGGGTGTAGTAATAGGTTGAATGGTTAAAGTAGTCTGTAATGCTTTAGGGTGTAGTATATAATGGTTAAAGGTGCAGTCTGTAATGTTTAGTTAGAGCAGGTGTAATGCTTTAGGGTGTAGTATAGTGTATAATGTTTAAATGTGCAGTCTGTAATGTTTTGGTTGTAGTTTGTAATAGTATATAATGGTTATATTATGGTTGGTTAAAGTGTCGTCTTAATTTTTAGTCTGTAATGTTTAAAGTTGCAGTCTGTAATGTTTAAAGGTGCAATCCATAATGTTTGCAGGTGCAGCCTGTTAAAGACAGGGTGTGTAATGATTAAAGCTATATCTGTAATATTTAAAGCGGCAGTCTGTACTGTTTAAAAGCTGCAGTCTAATGTTAGGCTTATAAGTACAAGTAACGTTACGAAACTGAGCACGTCATGCTTTAAAGCTGCAGTCCGTAAAGTTTAAGAGTGAAGTCTACAGTGTCATTTTAAAGGTGCAGTTTGCAATGTTTTCCAGGTCCAGTATGTTATACTTACAGCTGCAGTGCAAGATGACTGTTACAGCCTTTTAAAGGAGCAGTTTATACTTTGTAAGGGACGGTGTTTAATATTTAACCACTGGAGTCACTAATAAGTGTAAGGAAGAATGTGCATGTGTGTAAAACTATGCTCCACACACACACACACACACACACACACACACACACACACACACACACACACACACACATCAAAATCCCGCACTAAACTCCACCTTCCCACCCAGACACGAGCATCATCATTACAGAAGGGCACCGGGGATTCGTGACACACGCGTCCGCAATCGGACACTGCTGTTGCTTCAAAGGGCAACAAGCGAAGCGGCTTTGAGGCTTTATCAGGAGGTGAATCATGCCAGGGCTTATCGGCTGCTGCAGAACCCGTCCTCGCAGGCTGTGTAAACACACCCTGAGACGCCCCATCCCGTACGATAAGCCGTAAACGAAGGGCTCGGCCGAGCCGATTTACGACTCGCCGGCTAACTCCACATAATCAGACTCGCTAGATGAGGGTGGGTACACCACATTTAATCGAATAGAATAGAATAGCCTTTATTTGTCACATATACGGGGGCACTTAGTGGTTAGCACGTTCGCCTCACACCGCCAGGGTTCGATTCCCGTCTCGGCCATGTGTGTGTGGAGTTTGTGCATGTTCTCCCCCGTGCCTCAGGGGGTTTTTCTCCGGGTTCTCCGGTTTCCTCCTCCCGGTCCAAAAACATGCACGGTAGGTTGATTGGCAACTTGGAAAATTGTCCCTAGTGTATGAATGTGTGTGTGTGAATGTGAGTGTGTGTGTGTGTGCACTGCAATGGCTTGGCATTCCATCCAGGGTGTATCCTGCCTTAATGCCCATAGACGCCTGAGATAGGCACAGACTCCCCGTGACCCGAGGGAAGATCGGATAAAGCGGTAGAAGATGAATGAATGAATGAATGAATGTCACATATACATTACAGCACAGTCCCAGCTTGTTGTTGGTGGCTGGGGTCAGAGCCCTGAGACGGCACCCCTGGAGCACAGAGGGGTAATGGTTCTTGCTCAAGGACCCAGGGCTCGAACCCCGATATTTCGACCAGCAGCCCAGCGCCTTAGACCACTAATCTACACCCTCCTCCCTAGTTTATTGCATATCCCAGGATATCTGGGGTCAGAGCGCAGGGTCGAGCCATTGTACGGGGGCGCCCCTGGAGCAAACCCCCCCCCCCCCCCCCGACCAGTTGCCCAGTGCCTTAACCATTGAGATACCATCTTCTCCTAATGCCCCTGTACACAAACCCAGATCCATGAAGGTCTACTTTACATGGGGTGGTGTGGACGAGCTCCTGATACAGAGCAATTAATCATCTTTGGTATGGTATTTAGCAGATGCCCTTATCCAGATCAATTTACTAATGATCTCATTTATACAACTGAGCACTGGAGGGTTAAAGGGCCTTGCTCCAGGGGCCCAACAGTAGTGATGCTCGGATTCTAATTCGCCCCTTTAAAAGTCCTCTTTTCAACCTCTGCATTCTTCTTAATCTAGTCACTCGAATAAGCAAACATGAATTCAATTGGCCCTCAAGTGGAGGAAGACGGCGGCACGCCGAACCTGTCTAGGCAAGCAGTGGAAATGCTCGAGGACACAATGTTTATCTTTCAATCTCTGAGTCTTGGCATTCCACCGATATCTGATTCGTATACAGTGTCTGAGAATGAGTCAGACCCTGTCCTCTAATATTCCTTCCACTGGGAGTCTGACGCTGTCCTCCATTATTCCTTTCACCGAGTGTCCGACCATGTCCTCCACTATTCCTTCAACTGGGAGTCAGACCCTGTCCTCCACTTATTCCTTCCAACTGGGAGTCAGACCCTGTCCTCCACTATTCCTTCAACTGGGAGTCAGACCCTGTCCTCCACTATTCCTTCCACTGGGAGTCAGACCCTGTCCTCCACTATTCCTTCCACTGGGAGTCAGACCCTGTCCTCCACTATTCCTTCCACTGGGAGTCAGACCCTGTCCTCCACTATTCCTTCCAACTGGGAGTCAGACCCTGTCCTCCACTATTCCTTCAACTGGGAGTCAGACCCTGTCCTCCATTATTCCTTCCACTGGGAGTCAGACCCTGTCCTCCATTATTCCTTCAACTGGGAGTCAGACCCTGTCCTCCATTATTCCTTCAACTGGGAGTCAGACCCTGTCCTCCACTTATTCCTTCAACTGGGAGTCAGACCCTGTCCTCCACTATTCCTTCAACTGGGAGTCAGACCCTGTCCTCCACTATTCCTTCAACTGGGAGTCAGACCCTGTCCTCCATTATTCCTTCAACTGGGAGTCAGACCCTGTCCTCCATTATTCCTTCAACTGGGAGTCAGACCCTGTCCTCCATTATTCCTTTCACCAAGTGTCCGACCCTGTCCTCCACTATTACATCTACCAAGAGTCAGACCCTG
>JACRUU010000004.1:2986851-2989351 GCA_030449085.1 Kryptopterus vitreolus
ACTCACCTGAAGAACCAGAGATTCTTTGTCTCCCTCTAATCTCTCCAAGCGTTCCTGATACGTCTCATTGTTCGCACAGGGCTGGCGGTTAACCTGCAGACACACACACACACACCACACACACACACACACACACACACACACACACACACACACACACACACACACACACACCAGAGGGTTGAAAGGGTTGAAACTGAGGTGAATGAACCATTCAGATAAAGGCACGATGCCAAAGATCTTTCTTTCTAGAGCGTTTGCTCTCCATCAACCAAATCCGTACAATGATTTATTTATTTCAAATAATTTATTTTTATTTATTTATTTCATTATTTCAAATAATTTATTTCAATGATGTATTTTTATTTATTTATTTATTTATTTCAAAGATTTATTTTTATTTATTTATTTCAAATAATTTATTTCAAATAATTGATTTTTATTTATTTATTTCAAATAATTTATTTCAAACAATCGATTTTTATTTATTTATTTATTTATTTCAAAGATTTATTTTTATTTATTTATTTCAAATCATTTATTTCAATGATTTATTTTTATTTATTTATTTCATTATTTCGAATAATTGATTTCAATGATTTCAATAATTGTATTATGTATTTTTGTTTATTTATTTCATTATTTCAAATCATTTACCCCCCCCCCCCCCCCCCCCCCCCCATTTGTTCTTCATATTTTAATTATTCAATTTTTCCAATAAAAACAACAGTAGTGGTGCAAAATATCTCCACAAACATCGAGCAAAGATTTGCTACACGTTCAAATGACTTGAGGACAAAAAAAAGCAAAGCCGAAGGTATAAACCATTCATTCATTCATTCATTCATTCATCTTCTACCGCTTTATCCGATCTTCCCTCGGGTCACGGGGAGTCTGTGTCTATCTCAGGCGTCTATGGGCATTAAGGCAGGATACACCCTGGATGGAATGCCAACCCATCACACACACACACACACACACACACACACATTCATACACTAGGGACAATTTTCCAAGGTGCCAATCAACCTACAGTGCATGTTTTTGGACCGGGGGAGGAAACCGGAGAACCCGGAGAAAAACCCCCTGAGGCACGGGGAGAACATGCATGCAAACACACACACACACACACACACACACACACACACACACACACACACAGGAGACGGGAATCGAACCCGGACCAAACACAGGTTCAAATCCCACCACCACCAAGCTGCCACTAGTGGGCCCTTGAGCGAGGCCCTTAACCCTCAATTGCTCAGTTGTAAGTCAATGTAAATGTACCACTTTGCTAAGGAAAAAAAGGCTTTCCCCAGACATGTCAGTCCGAGGCTCTTTGGGATCTTGGTGGGCTCTGGATCGGAAGATGGCAGGTTCAAATCCCACCACCACTCGCAAGCGTCCACTCTTGAGCAAGCCCCTTAACCCTCAAGGGGGGTCTGCTAAAATTCGCCTCGACATATAAATGGGCCATTTATATGGATTTCCCAACCCCTCAGCCACCTCAAACTGGGTATAGATCTCAGCTCATCCCGGCGCCTTCGATACCAAGGTTTTTTTTTCCATCTGCGGCATCTACGACGCTTATTAGCTACGCAGCTAAATACTGCTGCTGTCGTAGGAGATTAGTGGGCCGTCATGGCCCGTCAGCACTAAGCTAGCGGAGAAAAGCGCCATCAGAGCGAGAGCTAGCACTCGGGATATAATCCGTATGAAAATGCTGCTGAGTGATGCTGGGCCTGTCAGCTGTCCTGAACAAAGGAGATATTTTCCATAAGCGCCCGTGTTGTGCGCACAGGGGCGTTTAAAAAACGTCCCCCCCCCCCCCCCCCCCATCCACAAGCACTTTTAAAACCCTCCGTTCTGCTGCTGCCGCGATAGCAGGAGGTAAAGTCCTCTCGACCCCATAAACATTGAAAAGAGGTTTGACCGGGGCTTTATTCCGTAATTATTTATTTATATTTGGCTAGAACATGTACTCCTATAGGGCACAGTGGTTTAGTGGTTAGCACGTTCGCCTCACACCGCCAGGGTCCGGGTTCGATTCCCGTCTCGGCCATGTGTGTGTGGAGTTTGTGCATGTTCTCCCCGTGCCTCAGGGGGTTTTTCTCCGGGTTCTCCGGGTTTCCTCCGGTTTCCCTCCTCCTCTCCCGGTCCAAAAACATGCACGGTAGGATGATTGGCACCTTGGAAAAATTTTCCCTAGTGTATGTGTGTGTGTGTGTGTGTGTGTATCCTGCCTTAATGCCCATAGACGCCTGAGATAGACACAGACTCCCCGTGACCCGAGGGAAGATCGGATATAGCGGTAGAAGATGAATGAATGAATGAATGAATGAAGTCCATCCACGACAAAACTGTCATGTGACTCACACTGGAGTCATCGCTATTGTCGGTTGTCGAACGACAAAAATCGGTACGAATAGTTTTTCCAGGTCGCGTCTGTTCGCGGAGTCTGCTGCCGCAATACGCGACAAGAGCGGCCTCTAGAGGCCAA
>JACRUU010000004.1:2999351-3004351 GCA_030449085.1 Kryptopterus vitreolus
ATGGATAGCTGGACTGATGGATGGATGGATGTATAGATGGACTGGTGGATGGATGGATGGATGGATGTATAGAAAGACTGATGGATGGATGTATAGATGGATTGACGGATGGATGTATAGATGGACTGATGGATGGATAGATGGATGGATGGATGGATATAGATGGATGTGATGGATGGATGATGTATAGATACTGATGGATAGATGATGGACTGATGGATGTATAGATGGACTGATGGATGGATGGAGATGGATGATGATGGAGATGGAGATGTAATAGCTGATGGATGTATAGATAGACTGATGGATGTATAGATGGATGGATGGATGGATGTATAGATGGACTGATGGATGTATAGATAGACTGATGGATGTATAGATGGACTGGATGATGTATAGATGGATGGATGTATAGATAGACTGATGGAGATGATAGATGGACTGATGGATGGATGTATAGATAGACTGATGGATGTATAGATGGACTGATGGATGTATAGATGGACTGATGGATGGATGGATGTATAGATGGACTGATGGATAGATGTACAGATAGACTGATGGATGTGACTGATGGATGTATAGATGGACTGATGGATGGAGATGTATGATGGACTGATGGATGATGATAGATGACTGATGGATGATGGATGAGATGGATAGATAGTATAGATAGACTGGGTTGATGTATAGATGGACTGATGGATGATGATGATAGATGTATAGATAGACTGATGGATGTATAGATAGACTGATGGATGTATAGATGGACTGATGGATGGATGGATGTATAGATAGACTGATGGATGTATAGATAGACTGATGGATGTATAGATGGATGGATGATGGATAGATGTATAGATAGACTGATGGATGTATAGATAGACTGATGGATGGATGGATGGATGTATAGCTGGACTTTTTCTGCTTTTGACTTTGATCTCATCTTCCAACAATAAACACATTAAACATTAAACCCAGCTCGGAATCAGATGACCTGTATGCGAGGACTCGGACGTACCAGGCCGTTGCCCAGCCACTCGAGGAGGGTGTGTGCGGTGGGAGTGGGCAGCTTTGCCAGTAGAGTATTCCGACCTTCTCTGCCGTGAAGCTCCAGCGCTAAACACAGCTCCTCTGCTAACTGTAACACCTGCAGTGAGTCCACGCTGCCCGGAGAACCCACATCCGCCAGTCCGTTAGTGAACTCCGACATCACCTTCGAACCTACAAAAAGAGACAAGATTTATCAGACTTTCGTGTAGATCAGACGTTCAGGATTTCGGGGGAAAAAAAACAACAATACAAAAGGAATTAAGGACTTGTGAAAATGTCCAGAGCTGAAAAACGCAAACAATAAAAAAACATCAGTGAAAAAGAAACACCCAGTGAAAAACAAACAAACAAACGAAACAACCAGTGACAAAAAAAACACTCAGTGATTAAAAAAAACACCCAGTGAAAAACAAACAAACAAACGAAACACACAGTGACAAAAAAAAAACATTGATTAAAGTGATTAAAAAAAATACCCAGTGAAAAAACACCTAGTGGCAAAAACACACATAAATAAAAAGTGAAAAACAAACAACTTGAAAATAAACACCCTGATGAAAAAAGAACAGCCAGTGGAAAAAACAAACAAAAGAAACACCCAGTGAAAACAAACAAACAAACAAATCTAACACCCAGTGAAAAAAACTAACAAACAAAAGCAACACCCAGTAAAAAAAACAAACAAAAGAAACACCCAGTGAAAAAACAAACAAACAAAAGAAACACCCAGTGAAAAAAACAAACAAACAAAAGAAACACCCAGTGAAAAAAACAACAAAAAGAAACACTGAAAAAAACAAACAAACAAAAAAAAAAGAAACACCAGTGAAAAAAAACAAACAAAAGAAACACCCAGTGAAAAAAAACAAACAAAAGAAACACCAGTGAAACAAAAGAAACAACCAGTGAAACAAAAAACACAAAAAACAAACAAACAAAACCCAAAAAAGAAACACCCAGTGAAAAAAACAAACAAACAAAAGAAACACCCAGAAACACCCAGAAAAAACAAACAAACAATGAAAAACAAAAACACCAAAGAACCAAAAAAAGCACTGAAAACAAAAAACAAACAAACAAACAAAAGAAACACCCAGTGAAAAAAACAAACAAAAAAAAAACACCTTGAAACACCCAGTGAAAAAAAACAAACACCTGAAACAAAAGAAACACCCAGTGAAAAAAGAAACAAAAAAAATCAAACAAAAAAATAAACCCCTAGTAAAAAAAACAAACAAAAGAAACACCCAGATAAAAACAAACAAACAAAAGAAACACCCATTGAAAAAAGCCAAGCAAAAGAAACCCCCAGTGAAAACAAACAAACAAAAGAAACACGCAGTGAAAAAATCAAACAAAAGAAACACCAGTGAAAAAATCAAACAAAAGAAACACCCAGTGAAAAAAACAAAAAAAGAAACAAAAGAAACACCCAATGACAAACAAAAGAAACACCCAGTGAAAAAACAAACAAAAGAAACACCCAGAGAAAAACAAACAAACAAAAGAAACACCCATTGAAAAACAAACAAACAAACAAAGTGAAACACCCAGAAAAAAAACTCACAAAAGAAACCAGTGAAAAAACAAACAAAAGAACAAACCCATTGAAAAAAACAAAAGAAACCAAACAAAAGAAACAAACCCAAAAAACAAAAAAACAAACAAAAGGAAACACCCAGTTAAAAATCAAACGAAATGAAAAAAAAAACAAACAGAAACAAAAGAAACACCCAGTGAAAAAAACAAACAAACAGAAAACCCAGAAAAAAACAAACAAACAAAATACCCAGTGAAAAAAACAAACAAAATAAACACACAGTGAAAAATGCAATGAAAAAAACAAACGAAATACTCAGTGAAAAACAAACAAACAAAGGAAACACCCACTGAAAAAAGCCAAACAAAAGAAACACCAAGGGAAAAAAAAACAAACAAAAGAAACACCCAGTCAGTGAAAAACAAACAAAAGAAACAAAATAAAACACCCAGTGAAAAAAACAAACAAACAAAAAACACCCAGAAAAAAACAAACAAAAGAAACACCCAGTGAAAAAAAACAAACAAACAATGAAAAAAACAACAAAATAAAAAAAAAACCCAGTGAAAAAAACAACAACAATATTACACCCAGTGAATAAAAAAATAAATAAAAACACCCCTCAGTAAAAGTCGGACTGGTTCGCGGTGACAGGAGCACAACGAATAGTGTATTTGCATCATCACTTTTTACAAACACGGAAAGCAGAAAAGCATCTCAAAAAAGGAGGCGGAGCTCCAGTCCAACGTCACATGATACAACGTCACCATGCGCTCCACTTCTGTCAGCCAACAAACAATCATCTGAACGTGGAAAAGATCTCTGTAGGAACATCTCGAGTGAAATAGTGAGAAGGAGGAACTTCAGACTGAAAGTGACAGAAAGAAGGGAAAATGAGAGAGAAAGAAAGAAAGAGAGAGAGAGAGAGAGAGAGAGAGAGAGAGAAAAAGAGCGGAGAGAGAAAGTACACCAGACCCACCGCAATGTTTATTTCTTTCAGAATCTCTTGTCAGTTTTATGTAGCAGTTACATTTCGGAGGGTTAACCCCCCGCCCCCCCCCCCTCCCCGACCCCCCCCCCCCTCTCCCCGACCCCCCCCCCCCCACCTCTCCCCGACCCCCCCCTCTGTAAAACAAGCGTTTCACGTGTTAAAAAACGTTTCTACATCCATCATCGACGCAGTATTTCCCGCCACACGCGGCCACGTTTCAGCTCCGCCGCCCAACAACATCTCCGACTCATCCCTCATCTCCAAGCCGCCTCCAGCTGGATCCTATAGAGTCAAGCTAGTGCAGCGCGGAAACATCTGGATGCCATAAAAAGCACAGAAAACACCGCGACTCGATTGTTCCCTTCACACGAGCCAGAGAGAGTCCGAGGTTCCGAGCGTTCCGAGGGCCGGGAATGTTCTGCCTCGCCGATCCCCTCGCTACGCTAAATACAATTCGGGTTGCGATCGTGTAAGCAGGAAGCATGGCATTGTGGGAAATGAATCGGGATGATTAGTAATGTTTAAAGACTTTCAGCGCTACAAAGGAAGATAAAATATTATTTATTCACCATTTCTTGATTTTCACAGAGGAAGAGCAAAACTCTATACAAGAAGAGGAAAATACATCGGTCTGTCTATCAATACACTAGATAGATAGATAGATAGATAGATAGATAGATAGATAGATAGATAGATAGATAGATAGATAGATAGATAGATAGATAGATAGATAGATAGATAGATAGATAGATACAGACAGACAGACAGACAGACAGATAGATAGATAGAGACAGATAATATAGACAGACAGACAGACAGACAGACAGACAAACAGAAAGATAGATAGATATATAGATAGATAGATAGATAGATAGATAGATAGATAGATAGATAGATAGACGGACGGACAAACACAGACAGACAGACCGATAGACAGGTGGACGGATGGACAGAGATATATAGATAGACAGACAGACAAGTAGGGAAAAGGCTGCAGTGACAGTGATTCGCCTCTAGAGGCCGCTGTTGGAAAACTATCGGTGTCCATGAACATGAAAATGTATTATTACATTACACACACACACACACACACACACACACACACACACACACACACACACATATGTACATATACCACACACACATATCATACATATATATATATATATATATATAATATATATATATATATATATATATATATATATATATATATATATATATATATAATACACAATACAATACACACACACACACACACATACACACACACACACACACACAACACACATACACACACACACACACACACACACACACCACACACACACACACACACACACACACACACACACACAAACACCATTCATTCATTCATTCATTTCTACCGCTTTATCCGATCTTCCCTCGGGTCAC
>JACRUU010000004.1:3014351-3049351 GCA_030449085.1 Kryptopterus vitreolus
AATAAACTTTTAATCCTCACAAGCATGAGAACGCTCTGCTGAAACTCAAACAGCTAACCCCAAAACTAAGCCTGGATAATCATTAGTGCGCGGGGGGGGGGGTATGAGTAATCAGTAATGAGCTTTGGAGTGGCTAAAGCCTGCCACGACGTGGGAAACGATCTCCTCGACTGTTTAATCCTGTGTGAAGGTCCTTCACCGGGTCTGTCATCCAAAACGTCAGCTTCACTCAGGTGAACAGGAACGATGCTGCCAATGGTGATTACACGGCCTTCGCGTACAGCCATCGAACGGCCCCATCGTGCCAAAGGCGAATACACGACAACACACAACAGAAGATGCCCGAGTTGTGCACGAGAGATTTTCAATATTCAAACGCAAATTCACTTTAACGCCACTAATGTGATTAACGCAGTGTGCGTTACTATGTGAGCGATCTGCTCCTTCACTCTGCGTCGTGTTGGCGAATGAACGAAACCCGAACAACAAAAAGCAATAAAAGAAACGTTCAGTGCATCCAAACACATATATCACCATATATCATCCAATATTTCCCCGGAATGACGCCCCCTAGCTGCGCATTCACAACAGGTACGATCTCCTCACTATATTAGCGTATATTACCGTACGGAACCTTACGCAAGCGCATCGCATTCCCAAATCCGTATTACTGCAATAAAGCGCATTTTTACCGAACGCAATAAAGCGCTTCCGTATAACCTAAACACCGTATCACCAGTTTATATGGGAAAAGCAACCGGAACACAATTCTTAAAGGAGCCACGTCCCATATTTTACACTAATTAAAACCAACACTAAACAAATAACATTGAAATGAACAAGAAATTATTATTAAAAGAATCATTTCCAGAGTAAAATAAATATTAAATAATCAATAATTTTATTATAGGGAGAGATTTTGAGAGAAATGTATATAATTATAACACCTGTTACATAAACATAAGAAGGATTCATTAGTGGTACATTGAAAATATACACATATATAATATATATATATATATATATATATATATATATTTATATTATATTCATTTCATTCATTCATTCATTTTCTACCGCTTTTATCCGATCTTCCCTCGGGTCACGGGGAGTCTGTGCCTATCTCAGGCGTCTATGGGCATTAAGGCCAGGATACACCCTGGATGGAATGCCAACCCATCGCAGGACACACACACACACACACACACATTCATACACTAGTGACAATTTTCCAAGGTGCCAATCAACCTACCGTGCATGTTTTTGGACCGGGGGAGGAAACCGGAGAACCCGGAGAAAAACCCCCTGAGGCACGGGGAGAACATGCACAAACTCCACACACACATGGCCGAGACGGGAATCGAAAATGAGCTAACCCACTTTCCCTTTTCCCTTATCTATATATATATATATATAAGGGGCACGGTATATAAGGCGTATATATATATATATATATATATATATATATATATATATATATATATATATATATATATATATATATATATATATATATATTATATATATATAAGAATGTGCATGGATTAGGTGTCGTGATATGATTATTCAGAAGATACATTTGTAAATAATAATAATAATAATACACACAGTAAATGGAGATTATTTAAAGCACACATTGGCAGGAGACCTGATTGCAGGTCTGAGAACAGAAAGGACGCAGTGCGAGTTGTCAGGGCAAAAAAAAAAAAAAAAAAAAAAAAAACCTCCCGCATTCATGTCATCACTGCTTAACACCGGGATCGTCACAAGGCAAGTTCCTTCCAAGCGGCTTAAACCGTTCCGCCCAACACCACGCATCTTCCTGCAACGTGTGTGTGTGTGTGTGTGTGTGTGTTCACACTGCCCGAGGAAAATCTGTATGGCATGTGGTTTTCTCGTCCTACGTTCCGATCCGGTTTTATCCCTCCTGCATTAACAGGGTCTCGTGATTTCTTCGCGGAAGTCCGTTCCAATGCATCTTCGGATCGAGTAAATGATCACAAACTCCTGTTTTGCTCCCTAATGATATTTTTTTTTTACCTCATGCCGAGATCAAATATCAAAGATTTCGCCTGGTGAACATTTCCAGCGTGGATACAAGCCGATACCGCGGCACTAGCGAATACTTGAATCTGATTGGTCGTGATGACAAAAATTGTTTATAATAGAAGGTTGGATTATTTGCATCTGCAAGACAAATTACAGATGATTTATATCATCGTTTCCATCGTAACTGTTCATTCTCAGGGGTGGATGTTGAACGAAATCCAAACCTAATAATAAACATGCACAATCAAGCACTCGATAAATAGTCGTTTGTTGTTTGTTTAAGTAGGGGCTCGGTGGTTTAGTGGTTCGCACGTTCGCCTCACACCGCCAGGGTCCGGTTTCGATTCCCGTCTCGGCCATGTGTGTGTGGAGTTTGTGCATGTTCTCCCCGTGCCTCAGGGGGTTTTTCTCCGGGTTCTCCGGTTTCCTCCCCCGGTCCAAAAACATGCACGGTAGGTTGATTGGCACCTTGGAAAATTGTCCCTAGTGTATGATTGTGTGTGTGTGTGTGTGTGTGTGTGTGTGTGTGTGTGTGTGTGTGTGTGTGTGTCCTGCGATGGGTTGGCATTCCATCCAGGATGTATCCTGCCTTAATTCCCATAGATGCCTGAGATAGGCACAGACTAAATAATTAAATAAAATAATAAATAATTAATGAAAGGCAATAAGATGAAAGTATCAATAAAAACAGGAAGAATTGTGATCTCATCCAACCACATTCATTCTAAAGAAAAGAAGAAAGAAAGAAAGGAAGAAAGAAAGGAAGGAAAAACAGGAAAGAAAAAATGATCGAAAGACAACAAGATGAAAGAGGGTAAAAAGTAGAAAAAGGAATAAAAGGAAAGATGGACAGAACTTTGAGTTGTGTAAACACAGTTCATAAAAAAGAGGAAAATGAAAGTTAGAGATGAAGGAAGAAGGAAAGAAAGAAAGAAAGAAAGAACGAGTGATGAAACAACGCCGTGTCCAGCCGTTAAAGTTTAATGGATAGCACGTTCGCCTCACACCGCCAGGGTCCGGGTTCGATTCCCGTCTCGGCCATGTGTGTGTGGAGTTTGTGCATGTTCTCCCCGTGCCTCAGGGTTTTTTCTCCGGGTTCTCCGGTTTCCTCCCCCGGTCCAAAAACATGCACGGTAGGTTGATTGGCACCTTGGAAAATTGTCCCTAGTGTATGAATGTGTGTGTGTGTGTGTGTGTGTGTGTGTGTGTGTGTGTGTGTGTGGTGTGTGATGGATTGTCATTCCATCCAGGGTGTATCCTGCCTTACTGCCCATAGACGCCTGAGATAGACACAGACTCCCCATGACCCGAGGGAAGACCGGATAAAGCGCTGATCGGAAGATCGGAATGGATGAATGAATGAATGAATCCAAAAATGGAATTTTGTATTTTTTTAAATTTTGAATGAATTATCGATTTGTTTTTTGTTCTGTAAACGATATAAAATCCAGCGAACCTGAAGCTTAAAGACAACGAGGTCAGCTGTATTGTGTTTTGTGCCAAGGCACACTTTCAAATCATGAATTTGACAAGGGAGTGTAAAAGAAGGCACCTAAGTGCAGGGTTGAGTGTTTTTTTTCCCCTCATGACGATAACCGGCTGAATGCCGCAGGCTCGTGTAGGAGCACGCCTTTGCCTCGTGCCCACACAGGGATACGTTGCCTAGTCATTTTGGGGGTGTGTCTTTTACGTGTTACAACGTGGGTCCGCAATACAGTACGTGCAATACAGTGAGCATTAGAGAGTAAAAACCCGTCTGTCAGCGAAACAAAACCCGGCTCAAATGACACGAGGGTTGGGTTACAGTTACAGCATGGCAGCTGAGGCCTCATGACTCGCGGGTACTAGCGGGTGCTGTGCCGAGTAAAGGAATGAAATCATTTGAGTTTACAGCTAGCATGGCATTCACGTATAGGAATTAGCAACTTCAGACTTGTCCACCTCTTGCCCAGTGTGGACCTCTGAGATCGGGCCATAAAAATGTGATTTCTGTGTGTTTCCCAGTCAAGAAGTTATGGTCTCTGTGCCTGTCAGTCACGGTCAAGAAGCTATGGTCCTTTGTGCCTGTCAGCCCTGGTCAAGGAGTTAAACCCTCATTGTTTGTAGGGCTCAGGCATAGTCAAGAAGGTATGGTCTCCGTGCCTGTCAGTCCCAGTCAAGAAGCTATGGCCCTTTGTGCCTGTCAGTCGCAGTCAAGAAGATATGGCCCTTTGTGCCCGTCAGTCCCATTCAAGAAGTTACACCCTCATTGCTTGTATGGCAAGAAGTTATGGTCTCTATGCCTGTCAGTTTCAGTCAAGAGGCTTTGGTCCTTTGTGCCTGTCAGTCCTGGTCAAGAAGCTATGGCCCTTGGTGCCCATCAGTCCCATTAAAGAAGTTACACCCTCATTGCTTGTATGGCTCAGTCGCAGTCAAGAAGTTATGGTCTCTATGCCTGTCAGTCCCAGTCAAGAAGCTATTGTCCTTTGTGCCTGTCAGTCTTATTCAAGAAGTTACACCCTCATTGCCTGTATGGCTCAGTCGCAGTCAAGAAGTTGTGGTCTCTAAGCCTGGCCCTTCAAGGTCAAGAAGCTTGGCCCTTTGTGCCTGTCAGTCCCAGTCAAGGAGTAACACCGTCATTGCTTGTATGGCCTCTGTGCCAGTCAGTCATAGACAAGACGGTATGTCCCCTATACCTGTCAGACCCAATCAAGGATATATGGCCTTGGTACTTGTCAGTCCCATTTATACATGCCTGGCCTCTGTGCCCCTCAGTCTCACAGAAATGAGCTGTGTGCCTGTCAGCCAGTAAAGAAAATACAGTACATTTACAGCATTCAGCAGACGTCCCCTCATCCACAGCAGTTAAGGCAGGACTGGGATTTGAACGCACGTCCCTGCAATCCATCCTCAAGGACCGAAGTCCGATGCCTCATCCTCATGTGCTACAACCTCCCTGTACCCTGTCAGTCCCAGTTAAAAAGGAATAGCCTCTATGCCTGTCAGCCCAAGTTAGTTTGGTGTGAACTCTGCGCCTGTCATTCCTAATGAACCATCTCAGGCTCTATGAAAAGGCATGACCTGTATTCCAGTCAGTCCTAATAAAAGAAGTGCGGCCTCGGTATGTTCAGTCATAATGAAGAAAGCATTGCCTTTGAACCCTTAGTCCTGCCGAAAGAAGGCGTGGCCTTTGTGCTGGTAAATAAAATAGCATGGCTTCGTCCCTGTTAGCTGTATAGAATAGGAATGCATAGTGGAGGGTGGCGTGGCCTTTGAGGCATTGTGCTATTACAGTATTATATATAAAACAGCACACATATATCATTTGGGACCCTCTGAGGATGATCTCCCGCGGGACGCCACAAAATACAACGAGCTCTCTAAACTTTCTAAGCAATCCCGAAATGTGCTTGTGTGTGTGTGTGTGTGTGTGTGTGTGTGTGTGTGTGTGTGTGTGTGTGTGTGTGTATGTGTGTGTGTGTGATCATCCCGCATGATCTACAACCCCCCAGAAGAGACTTTGCTTTGTGTTTTTGGATGAATCCCTTCATTCACACGATGCAAATCATTTCGTTGCAGATAAAACCAGGGATCGGCGCGTCTTTAACGCATCGGCATTGCGTTATATTAACGTGTTTCACATCATAGCAGTCTAATAAACAGAGACGAGATGGGTGAGACACGGAGTGAGGCCGCCTATGGATCCATCTAGGCCTTCGTGGTCTGATAACGGGGTCACAGGACGCAAAAAACAAAGTCCTGCGTGTGAACGTAGCATGAGGCTTTCAAGCATCATAGAAGTATTTATATTTTATGGGTTTAAAAAATGGGGAGGTGGTAACCCAGTGGTTAAGATCATAGGTTCAAACCCCTCCATCACCACGCTGCCACTAGTGGACCCTTGAGCAAGGCCCTTAACCCTCAATTGCTCTGAAAAAAAGGCGCTCTGGATAACAGCGTCTGCTAAATGTAAAAAACGGAGGGAATACGTACGATGCTACGCAGGAAATACGGCGCCGAGACGACCAATCACAGACCTCGGGCTCTGTAGGGTCAGGTTACGGCGTAGGGTAGGCGTCGACACGTAGGATATGCCGCAGGATACGCTAATAGGTATACTGGAAAATGTGTGTGTGTGAAAATGTCCTATACTATGCTAAACCGGGAGGCGGTAGCTCACAGGCATTGGGCTCTGGGCCAGCTGACTGCAAGTTCAAATCCAACCACCCCTTGTGGGCCCTTAAGCAAGGCCCTTAACGTTCAGTTGTACGTCGCTCTGGATAAGGGCGTCTGGCAAATGCCATGAATGTAAACGGATAAGCTTCTCTATAGTCTAAAACCTAAAAACGTTTTGTAAAGAGGGGTCTTGATCTTATTCTGAAGTACAAAACGAGGGCAGATTAAAAACGATAAAACGTTATTTTATTTTGCCTTAATTGATGAATACAGAGGGGCACGGGGGATTAGTGGTCAGCACGTTCGCCTCACACCGCCAGGGTCCGGGTTCGATTCCCGTCTCGGCCATGTGTGTGTGGAGTTTGTGCTTGTTCTCCCCGTGCCTCAGGGGGTTTTTCTCCTCCTCTCCGGGTTCTCCGGTTTCCTCCCCCAGTCCAAAAACATGCACGGTAGGTTGATTGGCACCTTGGAAAACTGTCTCTAGTGTGTGAGTGTGTGTGTGTGTGTGTCCTGTGATGGGTTGGTATTCCATCCAGGGTGTATCCTGCCTTAATGCCCATAGACGCCTGAGACAGGCACAGACTCCCCGTGACCCGAGGGAAGATCGGATAAAGCGGTAGCGGATGAATGAATGAATGAATGAATGATGAATTACGGAGTGGAATTTTATCGCTTTGCCTCCGTCTTCTCTCACCTTTACGCGAGAGTGCGGCTACAAGTCCTTTGGTGAAATTTAAAATATATATATAATTGTATTCTTGTACTTTATACTTTTGGTCAACATATATCATATGATATATTATATTATTGATTTTATGACGGAGACTGGGGGAATCTCGAACACGGGTCGCATTTGGGCCCCGGGGCCGGACTTTGGACATGTGAAAAGTCATAAATGTCCATTTTTTCATTGTGTTTTTTACTATTATATAAAAATGAATGTCTCTGAAATGAAGCCGCCAATGTTTCGGTGTTTTTCCCAACTTCTGACAGACGCGGTCACACACACCTGAGTTAAAGAGTAACTAAACACCCCCCATTAGAGAAGCTGAAAGAGCTGTGTATTAACGCTAATAGCTTACAGGTTAATCCTTGTGTGCCTCGGAAACTGCACTTTACTGGCGAGTTTTAGAGAAACGACATCTCTAAGCACACTGTACTGAGAGTGTTTTTTTTTTTTCACCGGGGGGCAAAACGAGAGCGGGTTAAGAGCTTGACGGTCAGGCCATGAATACACACACACACACACACACACACACACACACACACCGAAGTGGGACACACAGCCAAAGGGAAAATGTTTTCTTGGTTATAAGGCACTAATCCCTAATTGAAGAGGGTTTGTGTGATGAGCAGTGACAGGTAGACGTGAAGATACTGGGCTTTAAAAAGGCTGCTTTCTTTTTCCCTCTCGAGTAAAAGTGTAAAAGGTTTCAAAACGACTAACTACTGTATCGTCATTCGCGGAGGACGAGGAGAAAACACACGTTTGATAAACGAGTGGAGAAAGAATCACTTGTTTTGAGTAACGAAACCCAACACTGGTTACATCCTGGATAGAAAGAAAGACAGTTAGGAAGGAATGAAAAAAAAAGGAAAGAAAAAATGATTTCAAAATGACCCTTGAAGATGAACAAGATGAAAGAAAAAAAAAGGAAAGAAAAAATGATTGAAAGATGAACAAGATGAAAGAGCGTAAAAAGTAGAATAAAAAAGGAATGAAAGATAGAAGGAAAGATGGACAGAACTTGAAGAGTTGTGTAAACACAGTTCATAAAAAAGATGAAAATGAAAGTTAGATATGAAAGAAAGAACCGAGAGAAAGAGAGAGAGACAGTATGAAAAAGAAAGAAAGAAAGAAAGAAAGAAACCGAGAAAGAAAGAAAGAGAGGGATAGAGAAAGAAAGAAAGAGAGAAAGAAAGAAAGAAACAAAAAAAGAAAGAGAGAGAAAGAAAGATTTCGTAAAACGTTGAAAAAACAAAATAAATTGTAAAAACTTGAAAGATGAAAGAAAGGAAGAATGAAGGAAAGAAAGAAAAAAAAGGAAATAAATAATTAATGAAAGGCAATAAGATGAAAGAATAATTAAAAAAAGAATAACAGGAAGAATTGTGATCTCATCCAATCACATTCACTCTAAAGAAAAGAATAAAGGAAGAAAGACAGTTAGGAAGGAAGGAAAAAAGGAAAAAAAATTATCGAAAGAACAAGATGAAAGAGCGTAAACAGTAGAATAAAAAAGGAATGAAAGATAGAAGGAAAGATGGACAGAACTTGAAGAGTTGTGTAAACACAGTTCATAAAAAAGATGAAAATGAAAGTTAGATATGAAGAAAGATAGAAAGAAAGAAAGAAAGAAAGAGAGAGAGAAAGAAATATTTTGTAAAACCTTGAAAAAGAAAATTGAAAACCTTGAGATGAAAGAAAGGAAGAATGAAGGAAAGAAAAAAGGAAATAAATAATTAATGAAAGGCAATAAGATGAAAGAATCAATAAAAACAGGAAGAATTGTGATCTCATCCGATCACATTCACTCTGAAGAAAAGAAAGAAAGAAAGAATGAAAGAAAGAAAGGAAGGAAAAACAGGAAAGAAAAAATGATCGAAAGACAAGATGAAAGAGGGTAAAAAGTAGAATAGAAAAAGGAATAAAAGATAGAAGGAAAGATGGACAGAACTTTGAGTTGTGTAAACACAGTCCATAAAAAAAGATGAAAATGAAAGTTAGATATGAAGGAAGAAAGAAAGAAAGAAAGAAAGAAAGAAAGAGATAAAGAAAGCCGTGTCCAGCCGTGTAAAATGTCATGGTTAGCACGTTCGCCTCACACCGCCAGGGTCTGGGTTCGATTCCCGTCTCGGCCATGTGTGTGTGGAGTTTGCATGTTCTCCCCGTGCCTCAGGGGGTTTTTCTCCGGGTTCTCCGGTTTCCTCCCCCGGTCCAAAAACATGCACGGTAGGTTGATTGGCACCTTGGAAAAATTGTCTCTAGTGTATGAATGTGTGTGTGTGTGTGTGTGTGTGTGCCCTGCGATGGGTTGGCATTCCATCCAGGGTGTATCCTGCCTTAATGCCCCATAGACGCCTGAGATAGACACAGACTCCCTGTGACCCGAGGGAAGATCGGATAAAGCGGTAGAAGAAAGTGAATGAATGAATGAATGAATGAATGATGAATGATCTTCTCTCTCATGGGGTTTTTTTCTGGTCTTGTCAGCCTCGTGTCTGACCTCCAGCTCCCAAACACATGACACCATGTGAATGACTCGTATTCATAAAAAAGTACTTCATTCAATATCAGTCGAAAATCTTTCAGCAACAGTAACACTCGTCCCGCACTTTTTGTCCGATCCCGATCACGAATCATTGTGAGCCTCATAAGGATGGTGTGAGCCGTCGCCCCGCGGAATGTTAATTTTATAACCGAACCCGGGGCCAAAAAGCGGGAATTTTTTCCCATAGAAAATGAATGGTGACGAAATTTCGTGCCTCACAGTTCGGCAGCGTCCGACATGCACATATGGCAAATCCACTTGTAGGGGGTCCGGAGTGGATCACGATCATATCCCACCTCCCGAATCCAACACCCGTTCGGAATTCGGATTTCAGGAAATTCGACATTCTGGCCCTATAGAGAATGAATGGGGACCTCCGCTCTGTCCCGTGTTCACCCGACATGCATATTTGACATATCAGCTCGTGAATGAGATGATTAAGTTGTGAACATATGATTGCCGCACGTGACCACAAACGTGAAAGATCTGCGAAACTCGGACACGGGTCATGTCATGTCGTCTAAACGCTCGGCACATCGACGGGATTCGACGCGGGATGGATTCAATTTGATCATTTCAGTGGCTCCGCCCCCTCCCGCCCAAAATGGTGTCTAAACACTCGTCTCTCCGAACGAGCTAGCATTCCGAAGTCAACGCTAAATATTAAACGGACCAGGCTATAAGGGGTCGCGTCCGGAGCTTTCTTCTTTCTGTCTTTGAATAGAGTCATTTATAATCTGTAATCTATTACCTTCTTTCCTTCCCAACACTGATTATAGGTTACATGTTTATTCATGTAAGAATATTGAAATCAGACTTTCGATGATGGTGCACGATGGTTTAGTGGTTAGCACGTTCGCCTCACACCGTCAGGGTCCGGGTTCGATTCCCGTCTCGGCCATGTGTGTGTGGAGTTTGCATGCATGTCTCCCCGTGCCTCAGGGGTTTTCTCTCCGGGTTCTCGGTTTCCTCCCCTGGTCCAAAAAACATGCACGGTAGGTTGATTGGCACCTTGGGAATTGTCCAGTGTATGAATGTGTGTGTGTGTGTGTGTGTGAGATGGGTTGGCATTCCATCCAGGGTGTATCCTGCCTTAATGCCCATAGACACCTGAGATAGACACAGACTCCCCGTGACCCGAGGGAAGATGGTAGAAGATGAATGAATGAACGTTGGATGATGTTGGTATCATATGAATTTCAGGAGCATGTCAGGCGGAGGAATCGCTGGTGATTATCCGGCTTTTAGAGAGCCTTGCTTCACCACCACTAAGAGAGCACAATGTGCTTTTTGAATTTGGCTCGGCGTTCTGGGTGACACGTCGGGCTCGAGGGTCCTTCTTCTCACGGCCGGCACAAAGCACAGAGCCCGGATGAATAAAAACGGCTTTATGCGTTCGGCCGAGGCGCATGATCATCAGAGCCGGCTTTGTCCCTCCAGTCGCTGATTCAATCTCTGCTGTGTGTTTTATATATTACACAATTAAACGTGATAATTGTGTGTTTATGGAAGACGCCTTCATCCAGAGAACGCACCATTACACAACATTAACACAATGGAGGAAAGGCTACGTCACCACTACATTCATTCATTCATTCATCTCGGGTCATCAAGGCAGGACACACCCTGTACGGAATCCCAACCCAGTGCAATCACATTCACATACACTAGGGACATTTTTTTCCAAGGTGCCAATCAACCTACCATGCATGTTTTCGGACCGGGGGAGGAAACCGGAGAACCCGGAGAAAAACCCCCTGAGGCACGGGGAGAACATGCAGAAACTCCACACACACACACACATGGTGGAGGCGGGAATCGAACCCGGACCCTGGCGGTGTGAGGAGAAGGTGTTAACTGCTAAGCCATCATGACCCCTGTATACACTATATTATGAGAACAATTTGAAAAACAAATTTCAAGTCAATTTGGAAAAATAACAATCGGTTGAAAACGTGTAAACGTGTGGAAAGCGTTTCTATACGGCGTGAACTTAAATAGAATGACGCCTCGACCCGCTGCGCTTCCGCCTGTGGGGTTGTTTTTATCGTTTGCCAATGTGGAGGAAAGGCACGGTCACATGACCAAAACAAAGCTTTCACTGTCCGCACAGAAACCCGCGTTCTCAAATTGATTTACTTCGGAGAACAAATACGAGGAGATAAAGACAAGGTTTCATACTGTATTAGTGCTGTATATGCCTTAGGGGCCTTGAGGAAGGGCCCACCATTCGGCAGTACGGTGGTGATCACCTCTCTCTCTCTCTCTCTCTCTCTCTCTCTCTCTCTATATATATATAATATATATATATATATATATATAATATAGTATAATATAGTGGATGTGCAATTATACTTTATTGTTGTATAAACCCGCCATCGTGCCTCGTCCCAAATTTGCGACCCACTGCAGCCATCTAAATCACTGATTTTACAGACAGACAGACAGACAGATAGATAGATACATAGATAGATAGATAGATAGACAGATACAGACAACAGATAGACAGACAGACAGACAGACAGACAGACAGACAGACAGACAGACAGACAAACAGACAGACATAGATAGATAGATAGATAGATAGATAGATTATATATGCGTATGATAGACAGACATACTGTAGATAGATAGATAGATAGACCTTAAATTATATTTATAAAGACAGACAGATAGATAGATAGGCAGATACATAGACAAACAGACAGACATACAGATATATAGATATATAGATAGAGATACAGACAGACAGGCAGACAGACAGATAGATAGATAGATAGATATTATATATATTTATAACAGGGACAGACAGATATATATAGATATATACAGATGCATAGAGAGACAGACAGACAGACCAGCATACAGACAGATAGACACAGACATACATTATATATATAGATTAGATAGACATATAATTATATACCAGACAGACAGATAGATACAGACAGACAGATAGATAGATAGATAGACAGATATTTATTCATAGACAGAACGATAGATAGATAGGCAGATACCTAGACAGACAACAGACAGGCAGGCATGCATAGATAGATAGATACACACATTATTATATATATATATATATATATATATATTTATAGAGATATATATATAATCAGATAAAGGAAGACAGATAGACAGATATTTTAGATGTATGTATAGACACGATGCACTACCATATATATATATATATATATATATATATATATTATATATATAGATATATATATATATATATATATTATATATATATTTTGAGATACTATTTATTGCATACAGAACTTCATACAGAACTCTTATCCACACGTGTAAATGTACATACTGAGAGTAGAGAAAAGATATTTCTGTTTCTCTGTATGACTGGTACATGTGCCAACACGGACCAAATAAATAAATAAATAGATAGATAGATAGATAGATAGATAGATAGATAAATAAATAAATAAATAACTTAAATGTGAAAAAGTGTCTCCGAGTCCCTGTTTAGCAGTGTTTAGTGTTGACAGCTCAATTTCCGCCTGCCTTTGATCTCGGTGTTATTAGGGATGGGACATCACATTAATGATGTAATCCTCTCTTTAAGAAAGCAGGCTTAGTCGTGGGGTCTGAATGAATGAGGCTCCATAAATTGACTTGACACATGCCCACGAACACACACACACACACACACACACACACACACACACACACACACACACACACACACACACACGTGACCCAGAAGGGCTCTACTTACTACCCCCTACTACCCCCCCCTTACTACCCCCCCCCCTTCTTCCAAAACTAATAATGCATGGTATATAAAATAAATAAATAAAAAAAAAGCATCAATGAGATTTTTTTTCATGCATCTTTCTACAAGGTGAAGTAGATCACACACCATAAACCCCCCCCCCCCTCCTCCTCCTCCTCCTCCCCCCCTCCCTCCTAATAGGGTTAATTGGCATCTTACCTGCAGGAACGTTGCTCCACGTTGTCCACGCTGATAGGTGAAAGTATACCGAGCTCACCGGAGTTTCTGACGGTGCTCTTGTTGCTGTTGTTGTTATTGTTGCACTTCCCTGCTGATGGATCGCATCTCTGCACCTCCCAGTGTTTAAACCCGGGGCTGAGTCGCAGTGGAAAGCCAAACAGCTCATAAAAGCCCGACATCCCACTCACTAGTCTCCTAGGTTACTTAAATGTAAGTATATTATGAAATGGATACGTGTAGAATATGTGTATATATGTAGTGTATTACAGATGACTCTATTCAAAATGTAATAAACCAAAAAAAGAGTCATTTCAAAGGTACACCACTTATTACATCTTGTCGTTTGTAATCTCTACGAGTATGGACGATCGCCTTCTCCAACATAAAGTTTCACGATATGTAACAGCTTTGGCCTAACAAAAATAAAAGGTCTGCATTTGTTTTCAGCGTTGACTAACAGTGCATTTTCACAAGCTAGCCAATAGGCACGCATAAGTCAGCGCTATGTGGCGGTCAGAAAATCCACACATGATTCAACCTCCGGTGTTTTAGCGATTTCGTGAATTCGAAGTTGATGAGTTCAAACCCAGGGGCACGGTTAGCTTATCGGTTAGCACGTTCGCCTCACACCGCCAGGGTCCAGGTTCGATTCCCGTCTCGGCCATGTGTGCGTGTGTGGAGTTTGTGCATGTTCTCCCCGTGCCTCAGGGGGTTTTTCTCCGGTTTCCTCCCGGTCCAAAAACATGCACGGTAGGTTGATTGGCACCTTGGAAAATTGTCCCTAGTGTATGAATGTGTGTGTGATGGGTTGGCATTCCATCCAGGGTGTATCCTGCCTTAATGCCCATAGACGCCTGAGATAGACACAGACTCCCCGTGACCCGAGGGAAGATCGGATAAAGCGGTAGAAGATGAATGAATGAATGAGTTCAAATCCCACCACGACTACATTGCCCAATGCCGGGCCCTTGAGCAAGAAAGAGACGTGTTTTATACACTTGTCGCATGCACGTTGCAGCACAATGAAATCCTTGGCATATTTTAGGAATCTTGGGTCATCCATGGTATAGCGCCCCCTGGAGAACAGGGCCTTGCTCAAGGGCCCAAAGAGTGGCAGATAGGTCTTTAAGTACTTTGAACCCTTAACTGGTCAGATGGATGAATGAGATAAGTGCGGCGTTTGTTCCATTCATGAGCATTTCTTTGCACACATTATGGACCTTTTGGCTTCCCATAAGCACCTGTTGAGCCGCTAAAAGGGGCGTTTCACTGAAAGTGTGTTTAAGACTGGTTTATTCTGTCTAGCCTGTTTTTTTCTTGTTGTTTTTGTACACAATGGTTGTTTACAGTAGTTGGATTATCGCAGTAGTGCAGAAACCCCAGCACTAACACAATGCCTCCGATGGGCCCTTGAGCAAGGCCCTTAACCTTCAACTATCCAAGTCGCTGTGGATAATGACGTCTTCCAAAATGGCCCAAATAAATAAATAAATAAATAAATAAATAAATAAATAAACAGATGTATCAGACATTCAGATTAAACCCTGTCAATGTAAACCGATTTTGAATGTGAGCCTTCGTGAACTCTAGCGCCATCTGCTGGTTCATTTCTGTTAACGTACTGTAGCCGGTACGTATAAAATAAATTGCTCACAGAATACAGACACTGCATTTTCCAACTAACGGGCATTTTCTCCTACACCATCAATATATTCTATTAATGCAATTATGCCTTTAGGGCATTTCAACCAAACAAAACGACAAACCTATATGGCACTTTGTAATATGTCCTCCCGTTGAAACGTAGGCATTCGTGTTATTAATCATGGTTTCTTGTACACCGGAGAACATTGTGAGACACTAAAACCATACATTATAATCACCATCGGATGGGACGCCTATAGGGCACTTCCTCATTCCTTCATGCACAGAGGGATGTTCTGGATTTCATCGTGTTTCTTAGCACATTGGAGAGCCCTGTGTAATATAGAATGCATTCGATATTTTCATCCTGAAGGGCAGCCCTTAGGGCCGGGTGATTTCGAGGCGCATGGAAGAACTCCATTAGGGCATTTTTCTTGTACACGTTGTTGAACCATGTATTGCATTGCATCCCACATACCCATCCACTAGCACAATACATCAGATTGTTTAGCCCTTAGGGCACTCCCATCATGTTGTTGTTTTTTTAAAATAGGAGAACCTGCACAGCAAATGCATGTTTTCATTCCCCGTGTATTGTCTTTCCTTCTGACTGCTAGTTTTATTCATGCATGGGTTCAATAATGAGAGAGAATGCTATGAATATCCACAGCAGACAAGCGACGCTTTGTTGTCCTTTTCATAATGCTGTTTATTCATACGATATGGTCTAATGTCTCAACGTCATCACACTTTCAGAGCTCTATATATGAAAGAATACAAATCACACTTAAATCAAAGAGTGAATTTAACGCCTTCTCCTCCCTTTTGTAATATCCTCGAGTAACCAGGAGAGGGCAGTACAGGCTGGGAATAGCGGCCTTGTTGAAAAAGGGGGTGAAAATCTGTTGATGTATGAAATTATCCACAGCAGATTTCATACCGTTCCAGTCTTTACTTTAAAGTCTGTGGACACACAAGGATTTCAAATGGGTTTAATGGACCATAAAGGGCTCCGAACTTCCAAATACTAACTCGATTTCATGGTTTCAGTCCCGACCCTTTATTAGGGGGGGGGGGGGGGGTGGATTCACCATTCAGGGTTTTGTATGGGGCTATTTATTTATTTATTTATTTTTATATTATATATATTTATTTATTCATTTATTAATTATATATATATATTATTTGGATTTTTTTTTTTTTCATTATTAATTCTTACTTCAATCCTATTTTTATTTTATTTTTTTCATGGTTTATTTAATTTTTTTCATGGTTGCAGTCCCGACCCTTTATTGGGGGAGTGGATTCACCATTCTTTTTAACGTTTTGTAGGGGTTTATTTATTTATTTTATATTATATATATTTTATTTATTCATTTATTTATTTATTTTATATATATATATATATATATATATTATTGTTGTTGTTGTTTTTCCATTATTAATTCCTACTTCAATCCTATTTCTTCCCTATTTTTATTATTATATATATATATTTTTTACTTTTTGGCTCAGGGGCTACAGACGGGCCCGGTCAGCACCAGATGCATACATATCAGACAAACATATAAAAGGTATTAATGTTAATACCATCACCGTGTCTAATGCGCCACCTAGTGGACCGCCATGTAATTACAGGACGTGACCTGATTTGGACAATTCTGTTCGGCGGGCCGGATTCAAAGGACCAAAAGGGGCCAGATGTGACCCACATCAACGCATCCAGATGTAACCCTAACCCTGATTTAACCTTTAAGGAGGCATGGATTGTATCATTAGTATGTACAACGGTGATAATAACGGAAGGTGAAAAGTACCTATTAAAAGTATTTCCCAGGTGTAAAGTACATGCTAAAGCGGTACGAGTGACGCCTCCTTGATGTGTAGTATAAATTTTCTGAAGATGTGATGACCATATTGCGACACTAGGTGGAGCAGGGTTCTCACTTATGTGATCTGTAATTTCCTCTTCACGTCCAGTTGGTAGATGGTTTGGAAGCCTTCGTCCCAGGCGTAGAGCTGCTTGTCCTGCGGGTCGTAGTGCATGCTGGAGTGGCCGGAGTAGCGCTTTGGGAAGTATATCACGGGCAGTTCCTCGGTCCAGATGCTGTCGTGGATGTCGAACAGGCACCGGATGTTGGAGCGGCCTCCGGAGGGCGAGTTGTAGACGACGTACAAGGTGCCGCAGATGACGAAGGCGCCTTCCGCGTCGTGGCTCTTGCAGGTGGTGTCCCACGCGTGCTCTACCGAGAGACTCTTGGAGTCCAGCTTGGTGAGCACGAGGTTCCCTCCGAAGTCGGGATCGGCGTGGACGACCCACAGTCCCATCTCGTCCACAACAAAGTCCAGGAACGTGTAAGGGGTCAGGCCGTAAGCGGGAATGCGCCCGGCATTGGGCAGAAGCATGCGGTCGACGACGCTTTGGTTGACCAGGTCGACTTTGAGCACTTCGTTTCGGGTGTCGGCGTTGTGGTAGTAGACGAATCCGCGGTAGACCGCGTGGCCGGTTCCCTGCCAGGGCCGTGGGAGCTGGATGACCTTGGGTTTACTGGTGGAATTGGTCTCAGCGAAGGTCTTTATCGAGCCAAACCGAAGTAGCGTTTTGTTCCTGGAGCCACTAAAGAAGTAGATCTTATCGGAGCCGCCGGTCGGGTCTTTCAGCCAAGAGCCGACCGTATCTCCCGCTTTCTTCAGGATTTTCTGCGACTTGACGCCGGAGAATTTCACGTTACACTCTGCGTGGAATAAAAGGAAAGACTTAGTAAACGAGTGGAGCGTACGCACCACTGGATGGATGGATGGATGGACGGACGGACAGATTGGTAGCTTGGTAGATAAATAGATAGATAGATAGACAGATGGATGGATGGATGGATAGATAGATAGATAGATAGATAGATAGATAGATAGATAGATAGATAGATAGATAGACAGACCGACAGAAAGATAGATGGATGGATAGATAGATAGACTGACAGACAGACAGACAGACAGACAGATACTTATACAGATGGACGGATGGAAGAAAGATAGACAGACGGACAGACAGACAGACAGCTTGGTAGATAGATAGATAGATAGATAGATAGATAGATAGATAGATAGACAGACAGACCGACAGAAAGATAGATGGATGGATAGATAGATAGACTGACAGACAGACAGACACATACAGATGGACGGATGGAAGAAAGATAGACAGACGGACAGACAGACAGACAGACAGACAGACAGCATGGTAGATAGATAGATAGATAGATAGATAGACAGACACTTATACAGACGGACAGATGGAAGAAAGATAGACAGACGGACAGACAGACAGACAGACAGACAGACAGCATGGTAGATAGATAGATAGATAGATAGACAGACACTTATACAGACGGACAGATGGAAGAAAGATAGACAGACGGACAGACAGACAGACAGACAGACAGACAGCATGGTAGATAGATAGATAGATAGATAGATAGAACTAGACAGAGACAGACAGACAGACGGATGACAGAAGAGATAGATAGACAGACGACGGACAGACAGACAGACAGACAGACAGACAGCATGGTAGATAGATAGATAGATAGATAGATAGACAGACACTTATACAGACGGACAGATGGAAGAAAGATAGACGGACGGACAGACAGACAGACAGACAGACAGACAGACAGATATTTAAAGATTGATACAGACAGACGACGGACAGACAGACAGACAGATAATCTACCAGAAGTGTAAATAGTAGAGATGTGCACATTGATATGAGTATATTTACAGTATGTAATATAAATACGTAGCATATGTTTGTGTAAATGTTGTGTAAAAGGTTGTGTAAATTACTTTACATTACATTGTAAAGATCATCTCAGGGCAGGACGTTGGTGGTAAGTGGATTTACCTTTTCCTTGTATGATTACAGCTTTCTCTTTACGCTGGGCTTCTTTAACTTGTTGATCCAGCAGAGAGTCTGAGATCTCCACACTGGACGTGTCGGGGAGTTTATTGTGCAAGTACTCGACGTCTCGCTCCACCCTGTCCACCCGCGTGGCCAGGCTTTCCACGTAGCCCCGAATCTCCGTCTTCAGCGCGTTCACACCGTGGACCTGCCCCCGCATCTCTGCGCCCATGTCGTACATCCTCTGGCTGACCGTCTGGACGTCTCGATTGCACTGTATTAGACGCTCCTGTGTGAAGATAAAATGGAAAATAGAATGGGGGGGGAGTTAGTCAACATGTAGTAGTCAAATGTAGTTAACAAATATATATATATATATATATATATATATATATATATATATATATATATTCATTCATCTTCTTCTACCGCTTCATCCCACCTCCCTCGGGTCACGGGGAGTCTGTGTCTATCTCAGGCGTCTATGGGCATTAAGGCAGGATGGATACACCCTGGATGGAATGCCAACCCATCACAGGACACACACACACACACACACACACACACACTAGGGACAATTTTCCAAGGTGCCAATCAACCTACCGTGCATGTTTTTGGACCGGGGGAGGAAAAACCGGAGAGAAACCCGGAGAAAAAACCCCCTGAGGCACGGGGAGAGAACATGCACAAACTCCACACACACACATGGCCGAGACGGGAATCGAACCCGGACCCTGGCGGTGTGAGGCGAACGTGCTAACCACTAAGCCACCGTGCCCCCCCCCCCCCCCACATTTTTTCCTATTGTAAATTTCTTTTCTTTTTTCTTTCTTTTTTTTTTTTTTTAATAAATTGACCTGCATTTTTATCTTATAAATAATCAAATAAATTTAAAAAATAATTTCTAAAAGACTTTTTTCTTTACCTCCATCTCCAGGATTCTCCTCTGGAAATACTCCATCATAAACGCGTCCTGAGTGGATCTTTGAGCGCTTCCCAGACCAGCGCAGAAAAAAAACACCGCTAAAAGTTTCTGAAACATCCCGCGCAGCCGTCGCTATACTTTTACTCGCTGTAAACTGTAGGGGGAGGAAGAAAAACCAAAGCGTTCTCCGCTGCCCAAATACTTTACAGGAAAGGCAGGTCCTTACAGGCACTCGGTGAATACGCAGGCTTAATAAGCACCAGATGTCTTGACACGTCCCCACACTGTACTCGATTGGAAACGCAACATCAGGATCGCACATCTGCCGTCTTATGGAACCCAAATGTGGCATCACGAATAACTCTCACATGATCCGGGATGTAGGGGGGGGGGGGGGGGGGGGGGGGGGTGGCGGGGGGGGGGCTTTATTCTTTTTCTTCACATATCCCAGATTGTTTTTTGGGGGTCAGAGCAAAGGGTCGGCCTTGATACGGCGCCCCCTGGAGGACAGAGGGTTAAGGGTCTTGCTCGAGGAACCAATAGTGCCAGCTTGGCCATACCGGGGCTCAAACCCGGATTAGACCAATGAGCCACACCCTCCCCCCCCCTCCCTCCCTGAAATGACCCTGAAACACTTCAGCAAAACCATCGGGGGCATTTACTGTACAGCACATTTCATACACAGCGAGGGGCACGGTGGTTTAGTGGTTAGCACGTTCGCCTCACACCGCCAGGGTCCGGGTTCGATTCCCGTCTCGGCCATGTGTGTGTGGAGTTTGTGCATGTTCTCCCCGTGCCTAAGGGGGGTTTTTCTCCGGGTTCTCCGATTTCCTCCCCCGGTCCAAAAACATGCACGGTAGGTTTGATTGGCACCTTGTCCCTCATGTGTTGGCACCCCGTACAGGGTGTTTCCTACGACCCCTGAGACAGTCACAGGCCCAGACCCGACCCGAGGGAAGATGGAGTATAAAAGCGGGAGAAGATGAATGAATGGATGAATGATTTCATCCACACTGGTCATTCAAAGTGATTTACATAAAAGGAAATAAAATGATTACAAAAAGTAATCATCAACAATTAAAATGATGTAAAAATGCCATTTTAAGTGAATTAAATCAGGAATAAACAACGATTTTTCACAAGTGCCCACGAGTCAAATAAAAAAAAAATGCCACAAAGGACGAGTTTACTGAGGGTGAATTTATTCAAAGCAAAGGAAAGTTGGCCAAAAGTTTGGACACCCCCTGAATTACAGTGTTCCGAAAAGAAAAGAAAAAAACACCAGGCATGTTTTTTTTTGTTTGTTGTTTATTTTTTTTACAGAGAGGAAGCTGGTCTTAAAAAAAAAAGTATAAAATGGGGTGTCGTGGATTTTTTTTTCTTTTCCTTGAACGCCTCCTTTAAGAGACGAAGAAATGAAGTCGAAGGAATTTGGTCTGGCATCGAGCGCAGACACGGAACTCACGCCAGTCTGACTTTGGCAGGACTTGAAGGCAGATCAATTACAACTGGAGGCATAGAGCGTGCATCGAGCAGATTTGTGTATTTGTTACTTTTATTTATTTATTTTGATTGTTCGTTGTTGGTATTGTATTTTATTGTTTATTTATTTAAAGGGTTTTTTTTTTGCATCATTTCCTTCTAGTCTTAGTATTTTGTAGGGACAATTTGTATTCACTATTAGGGATGTTCAAAATAAGGGCTTGGGTTTTACATACATATACATATATATATATATATATACATATATATATATATGTATATATATCATATATATGTATATATATATATATATATATATATATATATATATATATATATATATATATATATATATATATATATATATATATATATATATATATATATATATATATATATATATATATATATATATATATTTATTTTTATATTTATATTTACATGGGACATTCCTGAAGAAAATGTGAGTTTAATATTTAGCGTTGACTTCGAAATGCTAGCTCATTCGCAGAGACGAGTGTTTAGACACTAAAAAACGCCAGGAGGGGGCGGGGCCAGTGAGGCACGTGACATCATCAAATTATCCAGCGTCGATGTGCCGTGCCGAGCGTTTAGACATGTCACATGACCCCGTGTCCGAGTTTTTTCGCAGATTTTTCACGCTTTGCTGCCACGTAACGCCATGCGGCGGTCATATGATCACCACCTACGAGTCGATATGTGAAATGTGCATGTCTAGTGAACACGGGGACGGGGAGCGTCAAATTTCCCCATTCGTTCTCTATGGGGCCGGAATGTCGCGGATTTCCTGAAATTCCGAACGGGTGTGGGATTCGGGAGGTATATGATCGCGATCCACTCTGGACCCTCCTACGAGTGGATTTGCCATATGTGCATGTCGGACGCTCACAGGCCGAACTGTGAGGCATGAAAGATCGTCCCCATTCATTCACACACACACACACACACATATATATATATATATATATATATATATATACACACACATACACATACATACATATACAATATATATATATATGTATATATATATATATACACAGTCCCTGACAAAAGTCTTGTCGCTTGTGTACAAATTGACCTGAAGTGCCGCTGAAATATATTTCTAATCAAGATTTTTTTTTACAAGAAATGGCTCATTTTAATCCCAACAGCTTTTGTAATAATGTTTCAGTGCAAAACGAAACTGTCAAAAAAGTATTCTAATATTCACAGCTTGGTAAAGCCCATTGAGTCCATTTTTGCAAAGACATAAGTGTTGTCGCCTTGTCATATGAGCTTCACCTGTGACTAATAATGGATCAATGAGGTCTCAGGTGTGTATAAAAAGAACCCCAGTACACTAGACCTTCACCTCAACTGCAACTAGACCTTTGCAAACATGCCTAAGATTCACCCTGAGACTAAAGTGTTGATTATCAAGAGGCTGAAGACCAGATCCACTGCTGATGTGGCAGACACCTTCAATGTGTCTCAGCGTCAAGTACAGAGGATAAAGAAAAGATTTGAAGAGACTGGAGACGTTTTTGACAAGCCCAGGTCAGGCAGACCCCGCAAGACAACTGCTCAAGAGGACCGTTTGTTGGCTCGAAAATCCAAGGCCAGCCCATTTTCCACTGCAGCAGAGCTCCACGAGACCTGGTCACCTGAAGTCCCCGTGTCAACCAGAACAGTTTGTCGGATTCTATCTCGAAATGGCCTCCATGGTCGAATCAGTGCCCAGAAGCCAGCACTAAACAAAAGACGATTGAAAAAACCGTGTGGCATTTGCCAAGGCCCACAGCCTGCTAAAAGGATGGACGCTGGAAAAGTGGCAGAAGGTGGATTTTTCAGATGAATCTTCTGTTGAATTACACCACAGTCGCCGCAAATATTGCAGGAGACCTACTGGAGCCCGCATGGATCCGAGATTCACCCAGAAAACAGTGAAGTTTGGTGGCGGAAAAATCATGGTCTGGGGTTACATCCAGTATGGGGGTGTACGAGAGATCTGCAGGGTGGAAGGCAACATCAATAGTCTCAAATACCAAGAAATCTTATCTACCTCTTATATTCCCAACCATAAAAGAATTCCCAACCAAATTCTGCAGCAGGATGGTGCTCCATCGCATACTTCCATCTCCACATCAAAGTTCCTCAGGGCGAAGACGATCAAGATGCTCCAGGATTGGCCAGCCCAGTCACCAGACTTGAACATCATTGAGCATATGTGGGGTAGGATGAAAGAGGAAGAAAGAGGAAGCATGGAAGACTAAACCAAAAAATATTGATGAACTCTGGGAGGCTTGCAAGACTGCTTTCTTTGCTATTCCTGATGACTTCATCAATAAGTTGTATGAATCCTTGCCAAACCGCATGGATGCAGTCCTTCAAGCTCATGGAAGTCATACAAGATATTAAATTTGGATCTCACAGCACCACTACTTAATTTGCTGACATATTTTTGTATTTGCAGTAAATTTGTTCAATTTCTGTATAGGCGACAAAACTTTTGTCTTGCCAAAATTTGACCTTTCTGTTTTGATTAAATGATAAATCTTTTTTCAGTGAAACTAATTTATTTCAGTGCATTAAACATCATTTGGGAGGGTTTTAGCTGTTCATACGAGCTATTTCTAACACCAATTGATTAATTAAAAGTCAATAATAGCAAGGTTAATAGCAGGTGTTTCTACAAAATAGATAAGCGACAAGACTTTTGTCAGGGAATATATATTCCCTGTGTATATATATATATATATATATATATATATATATATATATATATATATATATATATATATATATATATATATATATATATATATATATAAAAAAACAGCGTATAGAAGAGCGTAGAATAAAATTCGGTTTCCTTTTGTAGCTTTTATTGGTGCATTTTTAATTACTGCAATAAAATTTTATTTCATTACATTTCTACAGGACGTTAGTCGTTTAGCAAATGCTAATACACAGAGGCGCTGCACCCCCCCCCCACACACACACGGTGCGAGTTTACAGGATGGAGAAATGCAACACACACAAAAAAAAACACGGTATAACGTTATTCTCTTTCGACCCATTTCTGCAGCGTGAATGAGGTAGAACGAGATTTTTTCCCAACAGCCAAGTGTATAAAATAGACATTTTTTTTTCCTTCAACGAACACTTGATTTTTAGCCAACTAACACACACTTAACTCATTTTAGTACAAACATTAATTCTAATGGTTACTACGTCCAAATAAGGAGCTTTTAGTTTTCTACATGGTCTAACGCTAATGTGACTGCATAAGGCATCAAAGTGTTTAATACTGAGTGATCATACCGAGTCTCTTGTCTTCTCAAGTGCAATATCAAAGGAGAAAGGGAAGGCTAGAATAAGGCTGGAAAGTGTTTATAGCAGTCTAATATCTATAAACCACTGGATTAGAATGATTGTAATTACTGATGGAATCGCTATGCATCATTATAAGCAGTGAACTCGCTACACGACACATTATAGACTGGATGGCGACAGTTACAGCGGACAGACAACGCTCCCGTATGCTGTAGTAAAGTACAGAATGGTGATGGAGGAGGAGGAGTATAATCATTTGTGGGTTATTAAGTGACATTAGCATGTATTAAAGTACAAAAATGTGTATTATAGTACAATAATGTGTAATAGTTTGTGATTATGGTATGGCCTCATGTGTTTAGAGGGAAGTAATACTGTAGTATAACATTTTGGGGCAGTAATAAGTGTATTATAATGTTTAGAGGTAAGTAATAGTGTATTATAATGTTTATGGGGCAGTTATAGTGTATTATAATGTTTTAGAGGGAAGTAATAGTATTATAATGTTTTAGAGGGAAGTAATAGTGTATTATAATGTTTTAGAGGGAAGTAATAGTGTATTATAATGTTTTAGAGGGTAGTAATAGTGTATTATAATGTTTTAGAGGGAAGTAATAGTGTAATATAATGTTTATGGGGCAGTAACAGTGTATTATGTTTTAGAGGGAAGTAATAGTGTAATATAATGTTTATGGGGCAGTAATAGTGTATTATAATGTTTTTAGAGGGAAGTAATAGTGTAATATAATGTTTTAGAGGGCAGTAATAGTCTATCAATGTTTTAGAGGGCAGTAATAGTGTATTATAATGTTTTAGAGGGAAGTAATAGTGTAATATAATTTTTATGGGGCAGTAATAGTGTATTATAATGTTTTAGAGGGCAGTAATAGTGTATTATAATGTTTTAGAGGGAAGTAATAGTGTAATATAATTTTTATGGGGCAGTAATAGTGTATTATAACGTTTTAGAGGGAAGTAATAGTGTAGTATAATGTTTTAGAGGGAAGTAATAGTGTATTATAATGTTTTAGAGGGCAGTAATAGTGTATTATAATGTTTTAGAGGGAAGTAATAGTGTAATATAATGTTTATGGGGCAGTAATAGTGTATATAAGTATAATAGTGTATAATGTTTTAGAGGGCAGTAATAGTATAGTGTATTATAATGTTTTAGAGGGAAGTAATAGTGTAATATAATGTTTATGGGGCAGTAATAGTGTAATATGTTTTATGGGCAGTAATATTGTAGTATAATGTTTTAGAGGGCAGTAATAGTGTATTATAATGTTTTAGAGGGAAGTAATAGTGTAATATAATGTTTATGGGGCAGTAATAGTGTATTATAATGTTTTAGAGGGAAGTAATAGTGTAATATAATGTTTATGGGGCAGTAATAGTGTAATATGTTTTATGGGCAGTAATATTGTAGTATAATGTTTTAGAGGGCAGTAATAGTGTATTATAATGTTTTAGAGGGAAGTAATAGTGTAGTATAACGTTTTAGAGGGAAGTAATAGTGTAGTATAATGTTTTAGAGGGAATTAATAGTGCACTATATGGCGTCATGAGACAGTGAGTACAGGACCAATACTATGAGGCACTGGGACAATAAAGTCCAGAGTTTAGTAAACAGTGCAGTAAAATACATCGTACACATCATTCCCTTTATTACCGTGTTATTACTTCCGTAATCAGCGCACACACACACACACACACACCAGGGCAGGAGGAGTTGTGTCCGTCACAGCTGTTTCTGCAGCCGTCCACAGTCACTAACAACAGGGATACTAATCCCAAAAACTAGATATAATGGAGAAGTGTTTTTTCAAACACACACTCAGTAATAATAATAATAATAATAATAATAATAATAATAATAACCCTACATTTTCCCCCATGGTGTAGTATAGTGGTCATTCACTCACATTTGTGATACAGAGTTATAATATACTCCAGTTTTACTCTAAGTAGAAGCACATACAGGGGAAACTCTGGCCATTACTCGCTCCTTATGTTCAGGAGGGGAGGGGGGGGGGGGGGGGTGGTGAGTGGGGGTGAGTAACTCCCAGACCCCTGAAGTGTATTTAAAGAGGATTGAAAGCAGCAGCTGATTGAGGTGATGAGTGTCGTGCGGCGGTGTGAGGGCGTCTCAGAAATACCTGACTGTCGTGCATAGGAGAGATCGGACTGATCGGATTTGTGTGTGTGTGCGCGTGTGTGTGAGAGATAAGAAACAAAAATATGGCTACAGCAATCCAGTGGAAGCTCCAGATCCAGACTGGAAGCCGTTAACTATAGAGCTAATCGACGACTAAGGCGCGCACACACACACACACACACACACACACGGTGAGAAAGTGCAGATTAATATCTAAATCAGAAACCACGCCAATCTACTCGCCACAAAAAAAAAAACGATTGAATTTGCATATTGGAATACGGACCAAAATAATAATAATAATTAAAAAAAAGAATAATAATAATCCAGCGCTGTGACATCACCGTGCAGGAAACGCTTCAGTGTTTAAAGCGAGTCTGCTCACATATGTGGTTAAATTTCCTAAAACGGGAGGAAAAATAAATAAATAAATAAATAACAATAAATACAGGTGTTTAAAGAACATCCTGTGTATTGTTACAGAATCGCTTTTGTTTGGATTCTGACGCCCTCTGCTGGGTGACATGAGAAGTGCACAATTTAACACAAAGAGGTTAAAATCTCCTCAAAGCTTAAATAAATATGTATGTATTTGTATAATCATGTATAATGTATAATATTATGCATAATATGTACAATAAACAACTGTATAAAAACTATACATTTTATGTTAATAATTTAATGTGATTTTATTATTATAACTATTAATTAATGATGATAATGATAAAAATATTATTATTATGATGATGATGATGATGATGATGATCATGTGTGTGATTAGAGACTCTTACATGGCGTGATGAGCTTTGATTTGTGTTCTGCAGTTACGACCCCAATAACAATCCGGTCTCACCGTCACTGCAGCTGAGAGAGAGAGTGAGAGAGAGGGAGAGGGGCATGGTCAGAGGGAGGGAAAACAAGAAAAGAGAAATAAGAATTTAATAAACAAAGAAATATTCATACAAAATGTGTGTATGAGTTGGTGTTGCACGATATACCGGTACTGGAACGGTATCGCGGTACCCTGCTTTTAAAAACGATACGATTCTTCATTGCGTTTAATGAATCTTCACTTTAAAAAAAAAAAAAAAAAAGAGGACTGTAGTTGTGTGTGTGTGTGTGTGTGTGTGTGTGTGTGTGTGTTTACCTGGTAGCTCAGCACTAGGAAGGTTAACTCTGTAGATGTACGCAAGCTCTTTGAAGAAGCGAAGTCCACAGCAGTAACACAGGAACGATTCCCCATTGATACGGTAATCTGACACACACACACACACACACACACACACACACACACACACACACACACACATACACACACACACGTTCCCCTTTCATTATACGTTATCTGACAAAAACTCTGCTCTAGCTCCCCATACTGATGTTGTGTTGTGTAGTTTAGTCTTTGTCCCATTATTGTGTGTGTGTGTGTGTGTGTTTGTGTTTCACCTGAAAGATGATGGAGGCCTTGCTGTGTGATCTGTAGCGCCTCCTGCAGCATCTCCTTCCATGTCTTTCCTCTGGAGTGCAAGTAATTCTAACACACACACACACACACACACACACAAATGAAGGGTGAATTCCAAAAATGTCTTTAAAAAGTTATTAAAATGATTTATAATATTATATATAGTATATTTTATTATATATATTATATATTATAATGTTTATAACGATAATTCAGTGGCTGTATATAATTCAGAATGTGTTACTGTTGGAGTAATGACATTAACGGAGGACTGGATACGACGGAAGTGTGATGAATGGTTTACCTGCAGGATATCAGACTCGTAGTGGTTATTATTAAGCACGCCGTCCAGACATTTATCAGTCAGATTCAGATCTGTCACATACAAATTCACTGAATGTAGCACAACCAATCACGTATCATACATCAAGAACACTGACCAATCAAAGACTTACCGCTAAACCTCGACAAGCAACCTTGACACCCGATGCGCTGGCAGCCCCAGTACAGGTGACAGAACGGTCTCTGGCACACCACACCTGACCAGGGACAGGAAGGGAAATTAGCCAATCAGGCGCACTCTAGATCATCCAATCATAATGCTGTATAGGCTTCAAATGAATCCTCATTCAGCCAATCAGATCATATTACAGGCTATATTGTATGATTCGCAGCAGTACGGTCATTATAGTGTGTTTTGCAGCCAATCAGATTGCAGGACTGCCATTACAGTGTGTTTTACAGCCAATCAGATTGCAGTATAGTAATTACAGTGTGTTTTACAGCAAATCAGATTGCAGGACTGCCATTACAGTGTGTTTTACAGCAAATCAGATTACAGGACTGCCTTGACAGTGTGTTTTGCAGCCAATCAGATTGCAGGACTGCCATTACAGTGTGTTTTTACAGCCAATCAGATTGCAGTATAGTAATTACAGTATGTTTTACAGCCAATCACATTGAAGTACAATCATTACAATGTGTTTTACAGCCAATCACATTGCAGTACAGTAATTACAGTGTGTTTTACAGCCAATCAGATTGAAGTACGGTCATTACAGTGCGTTTTACAGCCAATCACATTGAAGTACACTCATTACAATGTGTTTTACAGTCAATCACATTGAAGTACAATCATTACAATGTGTTTTACAGCCAATCAGATTGCAGTACAATCATTATAATGTGTTTTACAGCCAATCAGATTGCATTGCAGTCATTACAGTGTGTAGAAATTGTACATGTATAACTGAACTGCCACACACGTGTGTGTGTGTGTGTGTGTGTGTGTGTGTGTGTGTGTGTGTGTGTGTGTGTACGTTTGACAGGTGGGCACTCTACTCACAGTGCTGAGGGGAGGGGTTTGTTCCAATGTGCTCCGCCCTCCGATCAGGCATTGGCTGTAAACAGCAGGTACAGATCAGGTGACTGGAATGAGGCGGGCAGGTGAACTCCTGAGGGTCTGAGAGCAGAAAAAGGAAAATTACACCAGGCAGGTAGAAGGGGGTGGAGCCTAATTTACAGAAACGTCATTAAGATATTACTCAAGGTCCCTACTCTAATCCAAATGTACACAAAAAAAATCCATGCTGAATTTCACGATCTATGACCTAATAACAGCTGTAGTTCCGAGTGTTGGACTATAGGGGGAAACGGGATGGATACTTTCACAGACAGACAGACAGACAGACAGAGAGAGAGAGAGAGAGAGACAGACATTTGTTCACCCACGAGGGAAATCCGCCTCCGTTAATCCAACACACAAGAAATGAGCCACTCTACACCCTGTAATCCCGCTTCGGTACCTGTGCACGTATCTGAGGATGTAGAAGGTCCGTCTCCAGGCGTCTCATTGGTGGAACCACAGATCCAGGGGGCGGGGCTAAAGTCCTTTTTATATCCCGGACACTGTCTGCACATCATGTAGGGCTGACTGCAGAAACACCACCACACACACACACACACACACACACACACACACACACACACACACACACATCTACTACTGATTCACACTGCCCCGGGATCAGACTGTTCAGAACAGAGTGTGCTGACCTGAGATCAGACGTGTCGCTGTCGTTATCAGACAGCTCGAACAGGTAATCGGAACTCCCTTCCTCGTCCGAGAAATAACGCTCCACTTTGGGCTGCAGCATGTCCTGCGTGATCTTATTGCGAGCCTCCATGCTGCGGATGTCCTCCTCGCTGCGGGACTTCTCTGTCACACACACACACACACACACACACACACATCATTAATAAATAATACACGGACAAATTTGTGTAGATTTCTTCCTGTTGTAGGGGGAGGGGGGTGCTATTGTGTCTACGTATTGTGTCTACGTTTGTGTGTCTGTACATACATAGGTGTGTTTGTGAGTGTGTGTGTGTGTTATATTATATTATATGTACACACCACACACATGCTTGTGTGTGGTGTGTGTGTGTGTGTGTGTGTGTGTACCGGGGTGTTGGAGCAGGTACGCTTCCACCAGGTTGTTGAGGATGTGGTTTTTGCGGATTCTCTCGACAGGACAGCGGCAGGTGGGACAGAGGGAGGAACGCTCCATCCACCCGGAGTAACACGCTGCACAGAATGTGTGCATGCAGGGCTGCAGACTGCACACACACACACACACACACACACCACACCGGTCATTAGAGTAAATCTCCTGCACACACACACACACACACACACACACACACACACACACGCAAAAAGCCCACCCACCTGACGCAGTCATACAGCAGATCCTGGCAGATGATGCAGGTGAGAGACTCCTCCATTTTATCAGTTTTCCCTCCGTCCCCTGCGTCCTGCCCCGGGGTACGAGGAGCTCCCGGAGCACCGGGGTCTCCCACTGTGGAGGAAACCACAAACACATACCCAATTAGTGTCGGGAAACGTGGAACGTCAAGAGTCACACACACACACACACACACCTGTTTTCTGTCTCTTTCTGTCTGGTTTACACTCGTCTGTCTCGTCGCCGTGTCCCTCTGTACGCTTCACGGAATTCTGAGTAGATCTCACGTCGCTGAACCCTGACAGACAAAACACCACCAGAGAAGTAAGTGTGTGTGTGTGTGTGTGTGTAACACTGACCTGGTGCACTAAATGTGTGTTTGTAAATATGATCTGATACTCTCTCTGTGTGTGTGTGTTGTGTGAAACTGACCTGGTGCACTGAATATGTGTGTATGTGAACCTGACCTGTACACTGAGTGTGTGTGTGTGTGTGTGTGTGTGTGAATCTGACCTGCTGCACTAAGTATGTGTGTGTGTGTGTACCTGACTTGTGCGCTGAGTGTGTGTGTGCGAACCTGACCTGTGCACTGAGTGTGTGTGTGTGTGTGTGATCTGACCTGGTGCACCGATGTGTAACCGAGTGTGTGTGTGTGTGAATGTGTGTGTGTGTGTGTGTATATGAATTTGACCTGTGCACTGAGTGTATGTGTATATGTGTATGTATATATATGTTGTGTGTGTGTGTGTGTGTGTATGAATCTGATCTGGTGCACCAAGTGTGTGTGTGTGTGTGTGTGTGTGTATGAATCTGACCTGGTGCACCAAGCGAGTGTGTGTGTGTGTGTGTGTGTGTGCGTATCTGACCTAGTGCACCGAGCATGTGTATGTGTGTGTGAATCTGACCTGGTGCACTGAGTGTGTGTGTGTGTATGTGTATATGTGTGTGTATGTATGTGTGTGTGTGTGTGTGTGTGTGTGTGTGTGTGTGAATCTGACCTGGTGCACCGAGCGTGTGTGTGTGTGTGAGAATCTGACCCGAGAGTGGTGCACACGAGCGTGTGTGCGTGTGTGTGTGTGTGTGTGTGTGTGTGTGTGTGTGTGTGTGTGTGTGTGAGAGAATCTGACCTGGTGCATGCAACGAAGCGTGTGTGTGTGTGTGTGTGTGTGTGTGTGTGTGTGTGAGAATCTGACCTGGTGCACCGAGCGTGTGTTGTGTGTGTGTGTGTGTGTGTGTGTTGTGAGAGAATCTGACCTGGTGCACCGAGTGTGTGTGTGTGTGTGTGTGTGAGAGTGTGTGTGTGTGTGTGTGTGGGTGAGAATCTGTGGTGGGTGTGTGTGTGTGTGTGTGAGAATCTGACCTGGTGCACCGAGCGTGTGTGTAGTGGGCTTGGTGATGTTGTAGGACGTAGAAGGCTGAGATTCCTCGAAGGTGGTTCTGATTTTCACCTCCTGTGGTGTGAACGGGAGCGTAACGGGTTCCACCGGGTCGGGATCCACATCCGGGTCAAATCTCTCCATCAGCGCCGAACATCTCAACCCTACACACAACACACAAAAACAACACAATGAGTACACGCCGCCCCCTGCAGGACACAACACCAATCTCAGCCAATCACAACAAAGAACAATACATAGATCAGATGCTGTTTGTGTGTCGACTCACCGTCAGTAAGCAGAGTCTCCGAGTGTGTGTGAGCGATCGACTGATACACGTACGCAATATCTGGGAGGGGAAAAAAAAATACACAAATCTAAATATTATATACAAATAAACAGAAATGATTCATGCAAAATATTAATAATGAATACCTTTTAAAATAAAATTCATAATGTATAATAATAAATGTTGACAAAAGCGCCGGTTAGTAACTATTTATTTATTCAGTGAGTCATATTAAGTAATTAATTTATTTATTTTTCACACAACAAAAATTATATATAATATAAAACACATAATAAGTGTGTGAGTGTGTCTTGGTGTGCATGTGGTGTGTGTGTGTGTGGGAATGTGTGTTGAGCAAGCACATGGGAGTGTGGGTATGTATAAGAGTGTGAGTAAGAGTGTGTCCAAGAGCGAAGGAGTGTGTGCATATGTGTTTGCATGTAAGCAAGTGTATGACTGTTTGCATGTGAGACAGAGAGTGTGCGTGTTTGTGTGTGAGAGAGTGTGTATATGCTAGTGTGTATTTACTGTATGTGTGTTTTTCTATACACACACACACACACACACACACACACACACACAAGTAAGTGTGTGTGAATGTGTATATGTACGCTGTGTGTGTATTTTTGTGTATACAAGAGTGTGTGTGTACGCGCATGTACTGTATGTGTGTGTGTTAATGTCTGTACTGCATATGTGTGTGTGTTTGTGAGTGAGAGAATGTGTGTATGTACTGCATATGTATGTGTGTATTTATGATTGTATTTTGTGTATATACGAGTGAGTGTGTGTGTGTGTGTGTGTGGTGTGTGAATGAGCGCATGTACTGCATATGTGTGTGTGTGTGTGTATGTATGTACTGTATTTGTTCATATGTGTAGGAATGAGTGTGTGAATATGTGTATGAGAATGTGTGCATGTACTGTATGTGTGTGTGTATTTATGATTGTATTTTGTGTATATACGAGTGTGTGTGTGTACTGTATGTGTGTGTTTATATGTGTAGGAATGAGTGCGTGAATGTGTGTATGTATTTGCGAGTATGTGTGTGTGTGTGTGTGTGTGTGTGTGGCATCTCACTCTGCTCAGGTTCGCTCTTCCTGTACACAAAGTAGATCACGTCTCCATTCTGAAGTAAGTGGCTCTGCTTCTTCACCAGTTTGGACATGTTTATTACAGTTCCATTAGTGCTGAGTAAATATAAAACACACACACACACACACACACACACACACACACAACACACACAGTTGGATTCCACTGTACAGCACTACAGAACATTGATGCTCAGCTTCACCTTCGTGTCTCACCTGGTGTCTTCCAGCCACACCTGTCCTGACTCCTGATCCTGTGTGATCTTACAGTGATCACCTGAGACCAGTTTATTGGCAGGAAACGACAGATCACATCCTGCGAAGACAACACACTCTTTATTCTTAACATTAATTGTTGTTGTTTTTATTTATAATAATAATAATAATAATAATCTACTCCGGCTTTCACCTCATCCACAAACACATCATAACTATCAAACATAATTACACACTGTAAATTAATACATATATATACACACACACACAGACACATACAGATAGATACACACACACACATTATATACGAGAGAGTATATAGATAGAGAGATATAGAGAGATATATATATATATATATATATATATATATATATATACAACACACACACACACACACACCCCACCCACACACACATACTATATACACCAACACACACACACACACAACACACACATACCATATACATATATATATATATATATATATATATAAATAAACATGAATAGAGCATGCAGGACGGTAATCCAGGAGCAGATGTATGGATTGAGGGGGGAATAAGATCTCACAGCAGGCTCGGGAAGACATTAAAGTGCTTTAGGAGGCGACCGGCACAAAAACCCCTACTTAATATTCGACACGCATGAGCTCTATACGCTGCTTTTGTCACCGACTCTGGTCTTTCTCTACATCAGCACTAAAAAGGGCTTTGTGTGGCGAATAAAAAGCCCAGACACTGCTTCAGAGACGTGAGTGAGATCATGGTGGGGGAGGAAACCCGGGATCATCGGAGTTTGTCAGAAAGGCTCGGGAACATCAAAGGAAGCTCTTAAGCTATGGAAAGGTCCGATACGATGTAATGATGGATTAAGTGGGGCAGTAAGAGTAGAGTTAGAAGTGAGGGAGGGGGAAGGTGG
>JACRUU010000004.1:3061851-3091851 GCA_030449085.1 Kryptopterus vitreolus
TGTGTATGTTTGTGTATGTTGTGTATGTTATGTGTTTAGTTGTGTATTGTGTAACAGTTTGTGTATTGTGTATTGTGTATGTTTTTTCAGGTTGTGTGTATTTGTGTACAATTGTGTAGGGTTGTGTATTTGTGTATGTTTGTGTGCAATTGTGTAGGGTTGTGTATTTGTGTGCAATTGTGTATGTTTGTGTATTTGTGTATGTTTGTGTTTAATTGTGTAAGTTTATGTGCAGGTTGTGTGTAGGGTTGTCTATGTTTGTGTACAATTGTGTAGGGTTGTTTATTTGTGTATGTTTGTGTGCAATTGTGTAGGGTTGTGTACTTGAGTATGTTTGTGTACAATTGTGTAGCATTTTGAAGGGTTGTGTATGTTTGTATACATTATCTAGGGTCGGTGTATTTGTGTTTACTTGAGTGCAATTGTGTAGGGTTGTGTATTTGTGTATGTTTTTGTACACTTGTGGAAGGTTATGTGCAATTGTGTAGGGTTGATATGTTTGTGTACTATTGTGTATAGTTGTGTATTTGTGTACAATTGTGTAGGGTTGTGTATTTGTGTGCAATTGTGTAGGGATGTGTAATTGTGTATGTTTTTTACACTTGTGAAAGGTTATGTGCAATTGTGTAGGGTTGTCTATGTTTGTGTACAATTATATAGGGTTATGTGCAGTTGTTTTGGGTTGTCTATCTTTTTGCACAATTGTGTAGGGTTATGGATTTGTGTATGTTTGTGTGCAATTGTGTAGGGTTACCTGCAGTTGTGTAAGGTTGTCTATGTTTGTGTACTATTGTGTAGAGCTGTGTACTTGTGTATGTTTGTGTACAATTGTGTAGGGTTGTGTATTTGTGTATGCTTGTGTTTATTTTGTATAAGGTTAGGTGCAGTTGTGTAGGGTTGTCTATGTTTGTGTACAATTATGTAGGGTTGTATATTTGTGTATGTTTGTGTGCAATTGTGTAGGTCTGTGTATTTGTGTACGTTTTGTACTATTTTGTACGATTACATGCAGTTGTATAGGCTTGTCTATGTTTGTGTACAATTGGTGTAGAGTTGTATATTTGTGTACAATTATGTAGGGTAGTGTATTTGCGTATGTTTATGTACAATTGTGTAGGGTTGTGTATTTGTGTATGTTTGTGTGCAATTGTGTAGGGCTGTGCAGTTGTGTAGGGTTGTCTATGTTGGTGTACAATTCTGTAGGGTTGTGTATTTGTGTATGTTTGTGTGCAATTGTGGAAGGTTGTGTATTTGTGTATGTTTGTGTACTATTGTGTAGGGTTATGTACAGTTGTGTATGGTTGTCTATGCTTGTGTACAATTATGTAGGGTAGTGCATTTGCGTATGTTTGTGTACAATCGTGTAAGGTTAGGTGCAGTTGTGTATGGTTGTGCATGTTTGTGTAAAGTTGTCTATGGTTGTGCATGTTTGTGTGGAACTTCGTAAGGTTGTGTGCAGTCGTATAATTGTGTACACATCTGTAAAATATTGTTGCAATGTGAATGGAATGGTTGTGTACAATTGTGTATGGTTGTGGCGGTTGTGTATGATAGTGTACGGTTAAGTAAGGTCAAATTTACTAACATTTATGGTTGTGTGTAGATCTGTGCAGTTGTGTAAGAGTGTGCAGGGTTGTGTAGGGCTGTGTACATTTGTGTAGGATTAGATGCAATAGGATGTGGTTGTGTAGGGATATGTACAGTTGTATAGAGCTGTGATTGGTTGTTTATGGTTGTGTAGTGTTTTGACGGTGTACGTGTAGGGTTGTGTGTAGATCTGTGCAGTTGTGTAAGACCGTGCAGGGTTGTGTAGGGATATGTACAGCTGTATAGAGCTGTGATTGGTTGTGTAGTGTTTTGATGGTGTACGTGTAGGGTTGTGTGTAGATCTGTGCAGTTGTGTAAGAGCGTGCAGGGTTGTGTAGGGATATGTACAGTTGTATAGAGCTGTGATTGGTTGTGTAGTGTTTTGATGGAGTACGTGTAGGGTTGTGTGTAGATCTGTGCAGTTGTGTAAGAGTGTGCAGGGTTGTGCAGGGATATGTACAGTTGTATAGAGCTGTGATTGGTTGTGTAGTGTTAGGGTTGTGTGTGGGCAGGGGAAAAAATGCGGCTAATCGCACCTCACTGCACTCACACTCCACTGCACTCACACACTATACTAACAAACTATACTACACACACTATAACACACTCACACGCTTTACTAACACACCTCACTGCACTCACACGCAATACTAACACACCTCACTGCACTCACACGCTACACTAACACACCTATACTAACACACTACACTAACACACCTCACTGCACTCACACACTATACTAACACACTATACTACTACACTACACACTACAACACACTCACTGCACACTTTACACTAACACACACCTCACTGCACTCACACGCTATACTAACACACCTCACTGCACTCACACACTATACTAACACACCTCACTGTATTCACACGCTATACTAACACACCTCACTGCACTCACACACTATACTAACACACATCACTGTACTCACACACTATACTAACACACCTCACTGCACTCACACACTATACTAACACACTATACTACACACACTACACTAACACACCTCACTGCACTCACACACTATACTAACACACCTCACTGCACTCACACGCTATACTAACACACTATACTACACACACTACACTAACACACCTCACTGCACTCACACACTATACTAACACACCTCACTGCACTCACACGCTATACTAACACACTATACTACACACACACACTACACACTAACACACCTCACTGCACTCACACACTATACACACTCACACACACTACACTGCTATACTAACACACCTCACTGTATTCACACGCTATACTAACACACCTCACTGCACTCACACACTATACACAACACTAACACACACTACACTGCACTCACACACTACACACTATACTAACACACCTCACTCACTACTTTACACACTATACTACACTATACTATAACACACTCACACGCTTTACTAACACACCTCACTGCACTCACACGCAATACTAACACACCTCACTGCACTCACACGCTACACTAACACACCTCACTGCACTCACACACTATACTAACACACCTCACTGCACTCACACACTATACTAACACACTATACTACACACACTATAACACACTCACACACACGCTTTACTAACACACCTCACTGCACTCACACACAATACTAACACACCTCACTGCACTCACACGCTATACTAACACACCTCACTGCACTCACACACTACACTAACACACTATACTAACACACTACACTAACACACCTCACTGCACTCACACACTATACTAACACAACTATACTACACACACTATAACACACTCACACACTTTACTAACACACCTCACTGCACTCACACGCTATACTAACACACCTCACTGCACTCACACGCTATACTAACACACCTCACTGCACTCACACACTATACTAACACACATCACTGCACTCACACACTATACACACACTATACTAACACACACTCACTGCACTCACACACTATACTAACACACATCACTGTACTCACACACTATACTAACACACTATAACACACTCACACGCTTTACTAACACACCTCACTGCACTCACACACTACACTAACACACCTCACTGCACTCACACACTATACTAACACAACACATCACTGCACTCACACACTATACTAACACACATCACTGCACTCACACACTACACACACTACTTACTCACACACTATACTAACACACCTCACTGCACTCACACACTATACTAACACACCTCACTGCACTCACACGCTACACTAACACACTATACTACACACACTACACTAACACACCTCACTGCACTCACACACTATACTAACACACCTCACTGTATTCACACGCAATACTAACACAACTCACTGCACTCACACACTATACTAACACACCTCACTGCACTCACACGCACTATCCACACACTACTAACACACATATACTACACCACTACACAACTATAACACACTCACACGCTTTACTAACACACCTCACTGTATTCACACGCTCACACACTCACTATACTAACACACTATACTACACACACTACACTAACACACCTCACTGCACTCACACACTATACTAACACACCTCACTGCACTCACACACTATACTAACACACTATACTACACACACTATAACACACTCACACACTTTACTAACACACCTCACTGCACTCACACGCTATACTAACACACCTCACTACCCACACACACTAACACCTCACTGCACTCACACACTATACTAACACACTATACACACTACACACACTATAACACACTCACACGCTACTAACACACCTACTACTACACACCTCACTAAACACACTCACACGCACTCACACACTACTACAACTACTACACACACTACTACACACTCACACGCTACACTAACACACCTCACTGCACTCACACACTATACTAACACACCTCACTGCACTCACACACTATACTAACACACCTCACTGCACTCACACACACATACACACTACACACACTACTAACACACACACCTCACACTATACACACACTCACTGCACTCACACACTATACTAACACACATCACTGCACTCACACACTATACTAACACACTAACTACACACACTCACTGCACTCACACACTACGCACTACTAACACACACTCACTGCACTCACACACTATACTAACACACCTCACTGCACTCACACACTATACTAACACACTATACTACACACACTATAACACACTCACACGCTTTACTAACACACCTCACTGCACTCACACGCTATACTAACACACCTCACTGTATTCACACGCTATACTAACACACCTCACTACACACACACTACACACTACACACACTACTACACACACACAACTACTACACACACACTCACACACTGCACTCACACACTAACACACTACACTAACACACCTCACTGCACTCACACACTATACTAACACACCTCACTGCACTCACACGCTACACTAACACACTATACTAACACACTACTCACTGCACACTCACTTCTCACTCACACACACTATACTAACACACCTCACTGCACTCACACAACTAATACTAACACACACTCACTGTACTACTGCACTACACACTCACTACTACACACTACTACTCACTGCACTCACACGCTACTAACACACCACTAACACACCTCACTGCACTCACACGCAATACTAACACACCTCACTGTACTCACACGCTATACTAACACACTATACTACACACACTACACTACACTAATACACACACACTGCACTCACACACTAGCACTAACACACCTCACTGTACTCACACACGCTATACTAACACACTATACTACACACTACACACACTACACACTTACTAACACACCTCACTGCACTCACACACCTCACTACACACTCACACACAACACACACACACTCACACGCTATACTAACACACCTCACTGCACTCACACGCACTATACTAACACACCTCACTGCACTCACACGCTATACTAACACACTATACTACACACACTACACTAACACACCTCACTGCACTCACGCAATACTAACACACCTCACTGTATTTACACGCTATACTAACACACTATACTACACACACACCTACTACACACGCTACACACTATACTAACACACCTCACTGCACTCACACGCAATACTAACACACCTCACTGTATTTACACGCTATACTAACACACTATAACACACTCACACGCTTTACTAACACACCTCACTGTATTCACACGCAATACTAACACACCTCACTACACACACACACACACATCTAACTGTAAACACACACACACCACATGCACACCCTCCTCAAAATATTCATACACCTCACCCCCCAACACACACACACACACCTCATGTTTTTACACACTGATAGAAAGTCAGCAACAAAAACGATCACCATAAATCTTCACTCAGGATCACCGTTTTTTTTTCAGGGTAAAGCTTTTAGGAGCTGAAGAGCAGTGAGATGTTGTGAGGAAGAAGCGTTAGTCAGAGAGAGAGAGAGAGAGAGAGAGAGAGAGAGAGAGAGAGAGAGAGAGAGAGAGAGAGACAGATGGATGAGCAGGTCAATAGTGGAGCATAGAGGCTAATTTCTGGAAGACCTTTTTGGATCGTTAGCCAAGCGGACGAGTGAAGAGACAGAAGACCTGTGTCATCACTCGTCCTCCCTCTCTCTCTCTCTCTCTCTCTCTCTCTCGGTCTCTCTCGGGGAGAAATCTCGGTCTGTCGGGGGCTGTTTGGAGATGAATCCCTCTGTAATGAGTTCAGAGCGCGGGTCAATACGGCCAGTCGATAGCGATAACCTGCAACACAAACACTCTGAACGCCGCTCGCGCTCGCAATCGATGCTCTTTATCCTGCCTGGAGTGCGCACTACTTAGCAACCGAGCGTCCCATTGACCCGCCGCGTCTCCTCGCATTGCACAGCGCCGCAACGTTTTCTTTTTAAAACACCGCCCTGAGTGACAAGCGTCCAGTACGAGCCCCGGGATCACCGAGCGGGGTCCTCGACCGAGGCCCTTAACCCCTCTGTGTGCTCCGGGGGGCGCCGTATCATGGCTGACCCCGGGCTCTGACCATAGCAATATATTGGGACAGGCGAAGAAAGAAAGAACATCAGGCACACACACACACACACACACACACACACACACACTTATTGTGACATGCTACACTGCAAGAAATGCAATTAGTCAATTAATCAATTAAATGCCTGGCTTAATTATTATATACACACGTATACATGAAAACAAACAAACAAACAAACAAGCAAATATCCAGTGCATAAATAAGTGGTTTAGTCACTTAATGAATGGAGAAAAGAAAGGATGGAGAGGACGGATGAAAGGAAAGGAAGACCCCCACACGCGTGATGCAGATATAAGGTCCGACCTTTATTCCGTACATTTTTAAACCATGAATGTTCAAATTTTTTTTGGGGATTTATTTATTTATTTTTTTTTCATTTTCACGCCTAAAACTCTACTTGTTCTGTATACAAGATTCTAAGAAAAGAAACAACTGCACAACACCACAAGGTCGACGGAGACAGTCCCTCAGGCCAGTGTTCACTCCTTCGTTCGCTCGGCGCTCGCGTGGAAAAGCTCAGGGGAGTTCCGGGGCGAGGAGCTCGGAGGCTTGTTTTGGTTCGGCTCTCGGGTTGAGAGAGAGAGAGAACGCGTGACGCCGGTCCTCGGAAAACACCGTCTAGTAAAGGGGGGATGGGGGGGGGGGGGGGGAGAGAGAGAGAAAAAAAAAAAAAAGGTGAGAAGGGCTAATACTCTGCTTCGGGGGGCGGGGGGAGGGGGGAGAAAAAAAAAATCGTCCAATCAGAGAGCTTTCCCGCTCCCTCTTTGCATAGATGGCAGCACGCCCCTAAAAAACCCCGCCCTCCCTCCCTCCCTCCCTCCCTCCCATTGCCCATGACTACTACGCCCCCCCCACCCCCTCCGCTCTCTGATTGGACAGATTTGTTTCCATGGATTTTGACCGCACGCCGCCTTTGTTTAAGAAACATTTAAAAAGTCTAATAAATTTACAACGCCAACTTCGACAGGATCTGTACAATAACTTACAGAAAATCCGACAGGAATCATTCGGGAAAACGTCTGCAAAGCAAAAACAAAAGAGAGAGAGAGAGAGAGCAGAGCTTAGCTGAGCCAGGAGCAGCGTCCACGCCAGGCAAACCCCCCGTCCCTCCCAACCCCATCCCGACACGGCGGACGGCGTCAGTGTTCTCCGGCGGGAAGCCGAGACGAGACGGGGAACGCCGCTGTATCGGTGGGCCGGTAACCAGCTAACCGAAAACAAAAAAAAAAAAAAAAAACGTTCTGTACACGCAAAAAGAAAAAAAAAACAGAAAAAAAAAAAACGTAAAGAAAGAGAAAAAAGAAGTACAAACTTGTTCACTTCATCACGCGGGGGGGGGGGGGGGGGGGGGGGGGGGGATACAAATAAAAAGGCCATTAGATGAATATATTAACGTTAATATCAAATTCCTGGTGACTCCGTGTCCGTGTCCGTCCTCAGCCTCGTCCACGTCCGTAGAAAACATACAAGCAGATCCGTGTGCTTTATAATCCGAGGTACAAATTCTTTCTTTTGTACAAATGATACATAATAAGTGCACGTCAGACGAAGTCTTTCCACCACGTTATCGCGCCTCCACCTCTTTAGGGTTGCGCGACGGGGAAAATTCCCTCGTGTCTTGCGTAGTCCGTCTCGGAGAATTGGGCCGGACCGAGGGCACGAGAGGAGGTGGGGCGCTGAGGGCTGCTGTCGGGGGAGGGCGGTACGGCATTGCCCCGAGATGAGGCAAAAAGGGGGGCATGTGAGGCAAGTGCCCCTCCATCGGGGACTGATGGAGTTGGTGAAGCCGGGCGCGCTCCAGTTCGTCACGCAGGTGCAGCCGCTCCCGTTCCTCGGCGTGCTGCCTGATCCGCTCCTGCTCCCTGCGCACTTCCATCAAGTGGTCCTGGTGCGAGTACTCGTGCGGTTCCCGGTCCCGGTAGTTCCGGTCCGCCTCGTAGATCCCCGGGAATCGGTTCCCGGTCTCGGCGCGGATCTGAAAGTCCATTCTCCGCTGGAGGTCCAAATTCCGGTACGCCTCGCGGAGCGGGTCCCACGAGAAGGCAGGGTGAGGGAAACGGTCCCGGTTCGCCGTGGCCGCAAAGTGTCCGACGCCCACAAACGGGGCCAGGCGAGCGCGGTCGAGGACGTTCAACCCGCCCATCTGGTGCACGAACGGCAGAGAGTGCGGGATTGTCGGAGGCGGAGCCTGGTGGTGAGGAGGAAGAGGCGGAGCCTGGCTCAGATTCAGATTGGGGTTTTGAGGCGGAGTAGGCTCAGAGATCAGCACCAGCTCTTCCTGATCCTGGTCCTGTTCCTTGCGCTCCTCTTTTATCTTGGTGGTGTCATTTTTTAGCTTGTGGATCGGCGCTCCCGGGGAGGACAACTTCCGGTCGGACAGCGTGATTCCCATTGGCTCGGATTTGTTCTTGGAGAACGGGGACGGCGAGCGGAGGAGAGGCTTGCACGAGTCGACGGAAGAAGACGAGGCGCTGCGTTCGCTGCACTCTTTCGTCGGCGAGCGGCTGCGGTCCTTCGCTCGCACCTCGGACAGCACCACCGCCGTGAGCCCGTCTCTCTCGAAGTCGGCGCGGGGACGGTCGCCGTGGTTACGACCCACGTCGCTGCCTCCGCCGCTGCTGCAACGGATCAGGTTGCTGATCTGGTAGCTGACGGGAGCCGATGCCGGAGAGGAGCGATTTGAGTGGCGACTGTCCCTGAAAGAAAAAAAAAGAAAGAAAAAACGAATAATTACTAAAACAGGCTCTGATCGGCCTAAAGTTACACTGAGGTGTCAACAACAACAACAACAACAACAACAACAACAACACAATTAGCAGTGTCTTATTCGTCAACACTGACCTGTCTTTCTCATCCTTCCCGATAGACGAGTCTCGTTTCTCCCTCTCTCTCTCTTTCTCCCTCTCTTTCTCTCGTTCGTGGCTGTTAGCCGAGCTGCTCCTCTCGCCGTCGCTCACTTTGGGCCACTGTGGGAACGAGGGCGGAGTTCTGTGCAGTCGGTTCCACGAGTCCTGGCTTGGGCTGCTGAACCCGGGCAGCGCCGGGCCGTCTTTGGGTCCAAACACACTGTTAGAGCCTGAGAGGGAAACACAGAGACACAGCTTCTTCAGCACAGCTGGAACAAATATCGATCCAGATGTTGTGAGGGTATGTTTTTTAACGCCCGTGATGCTGCCGTGTGAATAAAGCAGGACGTGATCATGAGGCGCTTCCCACGGACGGGGAATGGTGGAGCGTGTCGGTGATTCTGTACAGATGTTTAAGGACGGCACATTCAAGGCAGATTCGGCCTCGCGGACCAGGTTCGAGCTTCATTTCTTCATCATCACTGGATCAATGGGAATAAACTTATAAGGAACTTTTACTTTCTTTGTAAATACACTTTGTAAAAATGCCCGTTTACAGCATTTGCCAGACGTCTTTATCCAGAGCGACTTACAATGCTTATGGGCCTTGTTCAAGCGCGCCCTAGTGGCAGCTTGGTGGTAGTGATGATGGTGGTGGGATTTGAACCTGCAATCATCCGGCCTTAACCACTGTGCTATCACCTCTCTGAGACCTGACTCTGCACCTGCACTCCTGGGCCCCTGAGCAAGGCCCTTAACCCTCATATCTGCTCATTTGTGTGAATGAGATAAATGAAGATTATATATATATATTTATTTATTTTTGTTTTGTTTTGTTTTGTCTTTTGTTTGTTTTGTTTTGTTTCTCACCCCATATTTACGCCAAACACCTCTCTCTCTCTCTCTTTCTCTATCTCTCTATCTCTCTCTCTTCCTCTCTAATCCTGTCCATCCTGCTTTCAAGTAAACATAAAAAAAAGAAAAAAAAGAAAAAAAAGAAAAAAAAAGGAAAATTCAAAGTAAATGAAAAAGAAAAAAAAAGAAAGAAAGTAAGAGACAGAGAGAGAGAGAGACGGAGAGACGAACTGAATAAGAACAGGAAAGTCAAGTGGATTATGATTAATGGGTAAAAAGAAGAAACAAAGACGTTGGACGGAAAAAGCATGGATGGAAAATCTCCCTCGTGTCCTGTCTTCTGCGTTTCTCTCTCTCTCTCTCTCTCCGTTTGTATCTCTCTGTCTTTCTATCTCTCTCTCTCTCTCTGTATCTCTCTGTCTCTGTCTGTACTCTTTATCTCTCTCTCTCTCTCTCTCTCTCTCTGTCTCTCTCTCTTACCCAGGGTGGGGTTTCCCAGCCCCCCAAAGGCGTTAGCTGACAGGTTGCCGAGGTTTCCAAACGAACCGGAGCGACTGAAAGCATCTGCGGAGACAAGGAGAGAAAACACAGATTAATGATAATAGGGAAAGACGGTCATACACACACACACACACACACACACACACACACACACACACACACACACACACACACACACACACACACACAGGCAAATCTAAGAATATAAGCTTCCCAGTGTGTCTTCTTTATTTCCCCTGAGCTTTCACTGTTTATAAATCCAAATTAGATCAGCCTCTAGGGGGCGTTTCTCTATAAAGTCACATATACAGCCCCCCCCCCACCCCCCCACTGCAACTTATTCCAAATTCTAGGTTCTAGGACAGACAGAGGGACAAATGGACGTACAGGCGGACACACGGCAGTGAAAAGATGTAATAAAGCAGGTTTACTTACGCTTACCTGCCAGATGGGTGGGAGGCAGGAAGCTGCTGTGATGAGGGGCGTGGCCGTACGGTGAGGTTGCTGGATGCCCTGATCCTATTGGATGAAAGCAAGCGTTTTTTTTTTTTGTGAGCAAAACGATCCAATCAGCAGCAGGATAATACACACACATACACCCTTGTTTTGAATCCCACATTTGCAAATGCTTTAATTGCTAACGTGGATGAAGTTCGCCATTATAATAACCTTTGTAACCCTCTCGCGCTCGAATGGCACGCGAGACGCCGTTATCTCGTTGTCCTACAAATGCGTGCTGATCAACATTCACACCGAAGGCACTTGAGCTCCGGGAGCGGTTGCTATGGTAACCCGGAGTTAGCTCTCCTGAACGATAGGTGCGAAGTTGTTTAATAAGCGGCGTCGTGTTTGCGTTTAAGAAGCGAGACGAAGCGATGACTCATTAACGACACGCTCGTGACGCCCGTCAGTGACTTTGTGGCATTGAGGGAGACGAGGCGTTTCATTAGAATAAAAGGAGGAAGAGGGGCGGGGCCTCATCTGCACCGCGACTCGTCTGCGTGATTCATTAATGAAAGAGGCAATTACAGCCTTGTTTTGGGACACAACAGCGGATAATTGCGTGCTAAAGGCCACTCGGATTCCCGACGACCTTCAATCAAGGACCTGCCGTCAATTAGCTCGGGTGGAGACATTTATATTCACGACAGTGATGATGGAGATAACAACACGCAGATCTCCCACACCGCCGGGATGGAACGCCGAGGCCAGTCGGCAAATTCTGATTTATTAAAGAGGAGAGACGGCAGAGATGTTGTGAATAATATGCGCTGGAGGGATGCGTATAAACAAGGTCAAAGCATTGACGGATACGAAGCGACGTCCGTCCGACAGCACAAAATATTCTCTAATCAGTGCAGAGCAGAAGAGTACATTTTCGTCGAACCTCCAACCGCCGTCTCACAGGAACATAGGAACATCATTTTACAGATTCCAGATAAAACCTGTAGGGGGACCAACTCTCAAACCCTGCCCTCTAAATGAACCCCAGTCCTCAACTGAACCCTGTACCCCACTCTCAAACCCTGCCCAATAAATGAACCCCAGTCCTCAACTGCACCCTGTACCTCCACTCTCAAACCCTGCCCTCTAAATGAACCTCAGCTCTCAACTGCACCCTGTACCCCCACTCTCAAACCCTGCCCTCTAAATGAACCCCAGTAACCCCAGTCCTCAACTGCACCCTCTCACCCTGTACCCCACCACTCTCAAACCCTGCCCTCTAAATGTACCCCAGTCCTCAACTGAACCCTGTACCCCACTCTCAAACCCTGCCCTCTAAATGAACCCCAGTCCTCAACTGCACCCTGTACCCCCACTCTCAAACCCTGCCCTCTAAATGAACCCCAGTCCTCAACTGCACCCTGTACCCCCACTCTCAAACCCTGCCCTCTAAATGTACCCCAGTCCTCAACTGCACCCTGTACCCCACTCTCAAACCCTGCCCTCAAATTAACCCCCACTCTCAAACCCTGCTCTCTAACTAACCTGCCCAATGAACCCTGTACCCCCACTCTCAAACCCTGCCCTCTAAATGAACTCAACTCAACTGCACCCTGTACCCCACTCTCAAACCCTGCCCTCTAAATGTACCCCAGTCCTCAACTGCACCCTCTACCCCACTCTCAAACCCTGCCCTCTAAATTAACCTCAGCTCTCAACTGCACCCTGTACCCCACTCTCAAACCCTGCCCTCTAAATGAACCCCAGTCCTCAACTGAACCCTGTACCCCACTCTCAAACCCTGCCCTCTAAATGAACCCTGTAACCCCAGCTCTCAACTGCACCCTGTACCCCACTCTCAAACCCTGCCCTATAAATGAACCCCAGTCCTCAACTGCCCTCTGTACCCCCACTCACAAATCCTGCCCTATAAATGAACCCCAGTCCTCAACTGCCCTCTGTACCCCCACTCTCAAACCCTGCCCTCTAAATGAACCCTGTAACCCCAGTCCTCAACTGCCCTCTGTACCACCACTCTCAAATCCTGCCCTCTAAATGAACCCTGTAACCCCAGCTCTCAACTGCACCCTGTACCCCCTCTCTCAAACCCTGCCTTCTAAATGAACCCTGCAACCCCAGTCTTCAACTGCACCCTGTACCCCCACTCTCAAACCCTGCCCTCTAAATGAACCCTGTAACCCCAGCTCTCAACTGCACCCTGTACCCCCACTCTCAAACCCTGCCCTATAAATGAACCCCAGTCCTCAACTGCCCTCTGTACCCCCACTCTCAAACCCTGCCCTATAAATGAACCCCAGTCCTCAACTGCCCTCTGTACCCCCACACTCAAACCCTGCCCTCTAAATGAACCCTGTAACCCCAGCTCTCAACTGCACCCTGTACCCCCTCTCTCAAACCCTGCCCTCTAAATGAACCCTGTAACCCCAGCTCCTCAACTGCACCCTGTACCCCCCTCTCAAACCCTGCCCTCTAAATGAACCCTGCAACCCCAGTCTTCAACTGGGGCACTGCACCCTGTACCCCCACTCTCAAATCCTGCCCTATAAATGAACCCTGTACCCCCACTCTCAAACCCTGAACTATAAATGAACCCTGTACCCCCACTCTCAAACCCTGAACTATAAATGAACCCTGTACCCCCACTCTCAAACCCTGCCTTATAAATGAACCACAGTCCTTAACTGCACTCCACTCCACACGCCTCTCAAACCCTAAACAAACAATCTACCCTGCCCTACCTCCACTCTCAACACCTGCCCTCTAACACTCCCCTGTATATTCACACTCAAACCCTGGTCTTTAACTGCACCCTGTACCCCCACTCTCAAATCCTGCCCTCTAAATGAACCCTGTAACCCCAGTCCTCAACTGCCCTCTGTACCCCCACTCTCAAACCCTGCCCTCTAAATGAACCCTGTAACCCCAGCTCTCAACTGCACCCTGTACCCCCTCTCTCAAACCCTGCCCTCTAAATGAACCCTGCAACCCCAGTCTTCAACTGCACCCTGTACCCCCACTCTCAAATCCTGCCCTATAAATGAACCCTGTACCCCACTCTCAAACCCTGAACTATAAATGAACCCTGTACCCCCACTCTCAAACCCTGAACTATAAATGAACCCTGTACCCCCACTCTCAAACCCTGCCTTATAAATGAACCACAGTCCTTAACTGCACCTCCACTCTCAAACCCTGCCCTCTAACACTCCCCTGTATATTCACACTCAAACCCTGTTAACTGCACCCTGTACCCCCACTCTCAAATCCTGCCCTCTAAATGAACCCTGTAACCCCAGTCCTCAACTGCACCCTGTACCTCCATTCTCAAATCCTGCCCTCTAAATGAACCCCAGCTCTGAACTGTCCCAGTCCTCAACTGCACCTCCACTCTCAAACCCTGCCCTCTAACACTTCCCTGTATAGTCACACTCAAACCCTGGTCTTTAACTGCACCCTGTACCCCCACTCTCAAACCCTGCCCTCTAAATGAACCCTGTAACCCCAGCTCCTCAACTGCACCCTGTACCCCACTCTCAAACCCTGCCCTCTAAATGAACCCCAGCTCTCAACTGCACCCTGTACCCCCACTCTCAAACCCTGCCCTCTAAATGAACCGTGTAACCCCAGTCCTCAACTACACCCTGTACCTCCACTCGTAAACCCTGCCCTCTAACTCTGCTTTAAAATCTCCCCTGTAGCCCCACTCTCAAACAATACTCCCACTATTAGGCCCTACCTTTTAACTGCACCCTGTACCTCCACACTTGAACCCTGCCCTCAAATATTCCCCATAGGTCCACTCTCACACACTACCCCCACTCTCAAACCCTTCCTTTTAACAGTACCCTGTACCCCCACAATCAAACCCTACCCTCTAACCCCACCCTGGGCCGGACAGGTGGTAGCTCAGTGGTTAAGACACTGGCCTATGGACCGGTAGATTGCAGGTTTAAATCTCACCACCACCAAAAGCAAGCTGCCACTAGTGGGGCCCTTTAGAAAGGCCCTTAAGCCTCAATTGCTTACTTGTAAGTCGCTCTGGATAAGGGCGTCTACCAAATGCTGTAAAACGTAAACCCTGTACCCCACTCTCAAACACTAGCCTCTGTCTCTGCCCTGTATCCCCACACTTAAAACTCTAGGCCCCCAGAACTGCATTTACAGATAATTAATAAACTGGCCAATCACAGTGCAGAACTCAGCCGCAGTATGGCTTTGGTGGACTTAATACAGATTCCTGTGTGAGAGAAACACACACCTGTCGATGGGAAGAGAGGTCTGGCGAGGTCGTGAGGATACGGAAACCCCGGGAACACACCCGGCGCCGGAGGTCTGCTGAATAAATCCAGTTTTCCGGTTATATCCAGTTTGTGAGGATCCAGCTGCATCTGCTGCACCAGCGTGAAGAAAAAAAACAACTCGCTTATTTCATTTGTTCTCCACCAAAATATTAAGTCACGCTTGTGCACGGAACTAGTGTGGTGTACAGAGTCACTGGTGGGTGCAGCTAGTGGGATATATGAGAGTCACTGGTGGGCGGGGTTAAAAAGAGTCACTATTATCATGTTAATCGAAGCGTCTGTGTTTAAGAGAAGCTTGTTTACATGTAAACAGATTGTCCTTATTTGTTTGTTTATTTACCTTCATCTTCTGTTGATGGTGGTAGATCTGCCAAGCGATCTGTACGTGAACTGCACACCATTTCCCGGGCTTCTATAAAGCACAGCCATAAATAACAGTGTTAGGAAGCTTTATTACACATGGCAGTATTTATATAACTGTTATAGAGCTTCTGTTATTACACACGGTAATATAAATAAATCACTCACTCTCACTGAAGTCCTGAAAGGATCAGTTAACTGCAAAAAAAAAAACACAACTGTCAATCGAAAATATCAACGCAGCATGGTGTGTCGTGATTGGCCGAGAGCACTATCGTGTCTGGGATCAGTATGGTGTGATGTGATTGGCTGAGATCAGTTCGTTGAGTTGTGATTCACTGAGATCAGTACAGTCTGATGTGATCGGCTGAGATCAGTATAGTGAGTTGTGATCGGCTGAGAGCACTATGGTGTGTTGTGGTTCTCTGAGGGCAGTAAGGCGTGATGTGATTGGCTGAGCTATGTATGGTGTGTTGTCATTGGTTGAGCTCATAATGATTCATTGTGGTCAGTTCGGTGTGATGTGATTGGCTGAGATCACTATAGTCAGTTGTGTTTAGCTGAGAACACTATGATGTGTTGTGATGCTCTGAGATCAGTACGGTGTGTTGTGATTGGCTGATAGCACTATGGTGTGTTGTGATCGGCTGAGAGCAGTACAGTGTGCTGTGATTGGCTGATAGCACTATGGAGTGTTGTGATTGGCTGACCCGTGGATCTTTCTGTAGGAGGGTGTGCGGAACGGCTCCTGGTCTTGCTGCGATATCGATGGGGTTTGAGGCCTAAAAAAAAATACGATAAAAATGTTTAAATGTCTAAATGTCAATTACAGAAACATTCAGAAGTTACATTAAAAAAATAGTAAGAATACAGTAAAAAAAACATGATTAAATAATGAAATAAATATTATAAATAATGATTCAAATGATTATAATAATAATATTACTATGAAAAAGTATATGATAGACAGACAGACAGATAGATAGAATTGATAGATAGATAACCTTTGGTTGAAAGGCTCCCTGTAGGGAGCTGAAGGGACCGGGGTGAGGGAGGAGAGGAGGCATTCCCGGCATCGCTGGAGGATACGAGGAAAAAAACTACACAATACAAACACATCAAGCATTAAAACACAATCCCGGCAACACTAAGCTGGGCCCCTGGGCAAGGCCCTTAACATAACAATATATTTATAAATATCACATCTGCATGATTTTGATATATAATGGTGTTTTGTTGGACAGGAAGTGAAGAACGAATGAAGGGGAAGTAAAGGATGATCATTGCTACCCCTCCCTTCTCCAAACTGACACTCCCTGATCTGTGCTACCTCTAACACTACCCAATCCGTAACGCCCCTACTCGATCTGCACTACCTCTACCTGACCCATACTTGTGCTACCTCACTCACTCTATATTGCCCAATACTGACCCCGCCCAATCTGTAGTACTCGTACCTGATCCGTGCTACACCGTACTGACCCATCCACCATTCGTACTAACACTACCCAATCTGCAACACCCCACTCAATCTGCAGTATCTCTGCCTGACCCATACTGGTACCACCCCATCCGATCTGTTCTTGCGCTATATTGCCCAACACTGACCCCACCCAATCTGTAGTGCTCCTCCCTGATCCGTGCTACCTCCACCTGAGCCATACTGATGCTCCCAAATCCACACTGCCCCACCTGAACTGCAAGGCTCGGGAATCGTACCCCAACCCTGTGAAGTAGCACAGATCTACCCTACCCCTGCTACCTCTACCTGACCTGTTCTAACCCTACCCGATACATATAACACTACCCAATCTGTACTACCTTTACTCATACTGACCTACCTGATCTGGTCCGTACTACCCCAACCCAAGCCATACTGATCCTATCACATCAGTCTACCTCTATCTGGTGTGTACTAAACCTGCCTGATCTGTACCACCTCTACCCGGCCCACATTGAACCCTACCTGATCCATACTACCTGCACCCTACCTATGCTACCTCTACTTGACCCATATTGTTTCTGCCCGATCCGTACCAACCCTACATAATCTGCACTGCCTCATCCCATCTATACCCATCTATCTATACCCATCTATCTATACCCATCTATCAATACCCATCTATACCCATCTATCAATACCCATCTATCTATATCTATACCCATCGATCTATCTATACCCATCTATCATACCCATCTATCTATACCCATCTATCTACCCGAGATCAATACCAGAGGAGATCATCCCATCTATCTATACCCATCTATCTATACCCATCTATCTATACCCATCTATCTATACCCATCTATCTATACCCATCTATCAATACCCATATCTATACCCATCTATCTATACCCATAGCGATCACCCATACCCATCTATCTAGACTATAACCATCTATCTATACTATAACCATCTATCTATACCCATCTATATATACCCATCTATCTATGACCATCTATCTATACCCATCTATCAATACCCATCTATCTATACCCATCTATCTATACCCATCTATCTATGAGATCTAATAACCATCTATCTATACCCATCTATCTATACCCATCTATCTATACCCATCTATCAATACCCATCTATCAATACCCATCTATCTATACCCATCTATCTATACCCAGCGAGACAAATAATCAGAGACCCATCGATCAATACCCAGCGCCTAGAAACCAGCTAGCTACCCATCATCAAGACCCAGGCTACCCAATACCCAGCTCCCATCGGCAATACCCCAGCGAGCAATACCCATCTATCAAGACCATACCCATCTATCAATACCCATCTATCAATACCCAGCGAGGCAAGACCAGGCTCAAGACCGAGCTATCAATACCCATCTATCAATACCCATCTATCAATACCCATCTATCAATACCCATCTATCTATACCCATCTATCAATACCCATCTATCTATACCCATCTATCTAATACTATCCATCTATCTATACCCATCTATCTATACCCATCTATCAATACCCATCTATCTATACCCATCTATCTATACCCATCTATCTATACCCATCTATCTATAACCATCTATCAATAACCATCTATCTATACCCATCTATCTATCCCCATCTATCTATACCCATCTATCAATACCCATCTATCTATACCCATCTATCTATACCCATCTATCTATCCCATCTATATACCCATATCTATACCCATCTATCTATCCCATCTATATTATTCCCCTCTATCTATAACCCATCTATCTATACCATCTATCAATACCAATCTATATCTATAAGTAATGTAATGTTTATAATGCACTCACACTCGACTGCCTCAGGAACGGACTGTCCAGCTTCGGAGCGTACTTATCAAACTGTAAAAGAGAGAGAGAGAGAGAGAGAGAGAGAGAGAATCATGTTAGGAAAATTAACAGTATATAAATTAAAGCATGAGCGAGTCAACACACACACGCACACACACACACGCACACACACACACACACACACACACACACACACAGACAATAAGTGTGAGAAAGGAATAGAATTACAGAAGGTGTAAGAGAAAAATAGAAAAGAAAGAAAGAAAGAAAAACAAACAAACAATGATTTAGACAAATGATAAGACAGAAAGATGGAGAGAATACCTGGAGAGAGAGAGAGAGAGAGAGAGAGAGAGAAAGATCTGAAAAAGAAAACAATTACAGTGGAGAAAAACACACACAACTTTTCCTGGTCAATGCTGTGTGTGTGTGTGTGTGTGTGTGAGAAAGCGTGTGAGTGTGTGTTTGTGTGTATATATGTGTGTGTGTGTGACAGAGAGAGAGAAAGTGTGTGAGTATGTGTATGTGTGTGTGTGTGAGAGAGTGTGTATATTTGTGTGTGTGCGTGTGCATGTTTTCGCATGCATGTGTGTATGAGTGTGTGTAAATGTGTGTATGTGTATGCATATGTGTGTATGGATGTGTGTTTGCGCGTGAGTGTATGCATGTGTTAGTGTGTATGCATGTTTTTATGTGTGTGTATGAGTGTGTTTGCGTGTGTATGCATGTGTATGCATGTGTGTGTATGGATGTGTGTTTGCGTGTGAGTGTACGCATGTGTTAGTGTGTATGCATGTTTTTGTGTGTGTGTGTATGAGTTTATGTGTGTGTGTGTGTGTGTGTGTGATTGTGTTTGCGTGAGTGTATGCATGTGTTAGTGTGTTTGCATGTTTTTATGTGTGTGTATGAGTGTGTTTGCGTGAGCGTATACATGTGTATGCATGTGTGTGTATGGGTGTGTGTTTGCATGTGAGTGTATGCACGTGTTAGTGCGTATGTATGTTTTTATTTGTGTGTATGAGTTTATGTGTGTGTGAGTGTGTTTGCGTGAGTGTATGCATGTGTTAGTGTGTTTGCATGTTTTTATGTGTGTGTGTATGTGTGTGTGTGTGTGTGTGTGTGTGTGTGTGTGTGTGTATGCATGTGTATGCATGTGTGTGTATGGGTGTGTGTTTGCATGTGAGTGTATTCACGTGTTAGTGCGTATGCCTGTTTTTATTTGTGTGTATGAGTTTATGTGTGTGTGAGTGTGTTTGCGTGAGTGTATGCATGTGTTAGTGTGTTTGCATGTTTTTATGTGTGTGTGTGTGTGTGTATACACACTAATTAAAGGCATAATTAAGACACCATATTTCATCGTTTAACAATTAAGAGTATTTTGTGTTTCCATGTGGAGCTCCAGCTGCTCAAGCAAGTCATCACCATTACACACACACACACACACACACACACACACACACACACACACACACAAGTTCATTAATTAAAGAGATTAGCCGCAGGGAGAGAGTGAATAAGTGAGAGGTGCAGGGCAAAGAAGGAGAAAGGGAAAGAGAGTGGGAGAGAAAGAGACGGAGGAAAACTGTAAAGGGAGAAAAGGAAAGAGAGATAGAAAAGTGTGAGAGTGAGAGAGAGAGAGAGAGAGAGAGAGTGAATGGGGAAGGGGGCAGGGGAAGAGAGAGAGAGAGAGAGAAAGAAAGAGGGACCCAGGTGCTGTTTCATCTGAGGGAGAAAATCACAACTCCATCATCAGCTCTGAAAAAGAGGAGTGCAGATTAGCGAGTGCTCACTGCGGAGGGAAAGAAACATTAATCTAGGATGCAGCACGAGTGGACCAGTGTAGGAGTGTGAGGTGTGTGAGGTCATGGTGTGTGTGTGTCATGGTGTATTCACTACACACCCTGTGTAATAGTGTGTACACTGCACAAGGTGTGTAATGGTGTGTGTCATGGGGTGTACACTACACAGGGCGTGTAGTGATGTGTGTGTGTGTGTGTAAGGTGTGTGTGTGTAATGGTCTGTACACTACACAGGGTGTGTCATGGTGTATTCACTACACACTGTGTGTAATAGTGTGTAAACTACACAAGGTGTGTAATGGTGTGTGTCATGGGGTGTACACTACACAGGGCGTGTAGTGATGTGTGTGTCTGTGTGTGTGTAAGGTGTGTGTACACTACACAATGTGTGTAATGACACGTACACTACACAGGGGTACACACACAACAGGGGTGTTGTGTGGTGTGTGGTGTACATGTGGTGTACACCACATGTAATGGTGTGTGTGTGTGTGTGTAAGGGTGTGTACACTACACGATACATGTAATGGTGTGTATGTAGGGGTGTGTACACTACACAGGGTGTGTAATAGTGTGTATGTGTAATGATTTGTACATTACACAGGGTGTGTAATGGTGTGTGTAATAGTGTGCACACTACACAGGGAGTGTAATGATGTGTAGACTACACAAGGTGTGTAATGGTGTGTGTGTGTGTGTGTGTAATGGTGTGTACACACCATTATACACACATACTGTGTAGTGTATACACCATTACACACCTTGTGTAGTGTACTCAAGGTGTGTAATGGTGTGTGCACTACACAGTGTGTGTGTATAATGGAGTGTACACTACACAGTGTGAGTAAATGTGTGTGTAATGGCGTGTACACTACACAAGGTGGGTAATTGTGTGTGGACACTACACAAGGTGTGTAATGGTGTGTACACTACACAGTATGTGTGTGTATAATGGTGTGAACACTACATAAGGTGTGTAATTTTGTGTGTGTGTGTGTGTGTGTAAAATGGTGTGTGTATAATATAGATGTAACTACACAAGCTATGTAATTGTGTGTGTAATGCTGTCTACACTACACAAGGTATGCGGTGGAGTGTGAGGTGTGTGTGTAAAGGTGTGCACACTACACAACAGGTGCAATGTTGTTTTTGCTGTGTATTGGTGTGTGCACTACACAATGTGTGTAATGGTGTGTGAGGTGTTTATTAGGACGTGTCCTCGTGTGTGTGTGAGATGTGCAGGAGGTGTGTAGCAGGACTTGTCCTCGGGGCGGGTAAGGACGTGTGATGCCCGTGTGGCGTGTGTAACGGTGGTGTGCGATGTGTTTATTAATACACCAATAGTGAGAATCCAAACTAGCTTTGATGCTGCCTTCATGGCCCCTTCTTCCCCCCGGGGTTCTCCCCCTGGAATGGTGTCCTCGGGTCAGGCTAGAGGGAAGTGTGAGCACAGGGTCACTAGTAGTGCCACTACACACTACTATACAAATCCGTATTACAGCAAGAAGCTGCATTTACGCCGTTCGGGAGACGCCCTTCTCCAGAGAGACTTACAACCGAGCAATTGAGGGTTAAGGGCCTTGCTCAAGGGCCCCCCCCTAGTGGCAGCTTGGAGGCGGTACGATTTGAACCTGCGATCTTCCGGGCCGGGAGCCAATTGTTTGTGTGATGAAACAGAATTTCCTGAGAGGACCAGGAACAAGGAACTCGAAGGCCGAGAGCAATCCTAGAGCTACCTCTGCTGCAGGAGATACATTTATTTTATTACCGATTTCCATTCCATTCCATTTATTACCGATTTCCATTTCTCTTATTTACACCACCCACTCTGGTCCCACCCACACTCTCTTCTCAGAGACCTCATGATCGGACAGAAGAATTTCAGAAGGGCCCGAGCAACACATGGACATAAGATCAGCGATCTTGAATAGTCCAAATTTTAGGTCTTGAAGGACGTTTTCTGGGGTAAATAAGAGTGGGTGGAGTAAATAAGTGAGGGTGGAGTAAATAAGTGTGGGTGGAGTAAGTGATAAGTAAATAAGGGGTAGTAAATAAGTGGGTGGAGTAATAGGTAAATAAGATGAGTAAGGAAGGGTAGAGTAAATAAGTGGGGTGGAGTAAATAAGTAAGAGGGTGGAGTAAATAAGAGTGGGTAAATAAGGGTGGAGTAAATAAGTGAGGGTGGTAAATAAGAGTGGGTGGAGTCCCATCCGTAAATAAGAGTCGAGGGGTGGAGTAAATAAGTAAGGGTAGGGTAAATAAGAGTGGGTGGAGTAAATAAGTGAGGGTGGAGTAATCCCTCACTGGGGGAGCTAAATAAGAGTGGTAAAGGCCCAAAGGAGTTTACTCCACCCTCACTCTATTTACTCCACCCACTCCAATTTATTCCCCGAACTCCACCCACTTTATTTACTCCACCCTCACTTATTTACCACCACCCACTCCACCCTTATTTACTCTACCCTTACTTATTTAACCCTCCACCCTCTTATTTACTCCACCCACTCTTATTTACTCTACCCTTACTTATTTACTCCACCCACTCTTATTTACTCCACCTCTTATTTACTTATTTACTCCACCCACTTACTCCACCCACTCTTATTTACTCCAACCCACCCTCAATTATTTACTCCACCCACTCTTATTTACTCCACCCACCACACCTTTATTATTTACTCCACCCACTCTTATTTACTCGATTATCTGCGTACGTCACGTAGCTAGCTAACAATCTCAGATTAGCGATTTCCAAGCGTCCTAGCGAGCGCTAGGAACGAAATGCATAATTTAGCATGATCAATAACGTTATAGCATGTTAGCTCAAATTAGCCATGCGATATGTATTTTTTTCCTCCCCACACACACACACACACACACACACACACACACACACACACACACACACACACACACATGCTCCGTGATTAATGAGATGCCTCAGGATAAAAGGTTTTTTTTTTCCTTCCGCTGATGGCGAGTCGCTAGTGTTTTCGGCTTCAATGACTTCTCAGCACATGGAAGCGATTAGCCGTTATCAGAATAACTCGCTAATATCGCCGCTTTCATCGGCTGTGAGGTCAGCGGCCATTTTACAACAGGAAGCGGCAAAAACGGTCGTCGGAGAGCGATTACGCGCGTCCGCTACGTGAACCACAAACTAGCACGCGATGAGAATTTGACGTTTGCGCGTGTGTCGGTTTGGGACACGCCCCGTCCTGGTGTTGGTTCCTCTCGCACAGTAGGGTGTAGGGAGCAGGGAGGCTGTGTAGACCCCGGCACGGTGGACGGCGGTGTTGAGGGCCAGGCGGTGGGGTTCTGATCTGGTCGTTTGTTTGTTTATTTATTTATTTGTTGTTGTTTTTATTTTGTTACTTATCCTCACATTTCTGGCTGCGGTACGCACCATGGGCGGTGCAGTGGGCGGCCCAATGATGGCGGGAAAAGGCGTGAAGGTGTGCTGATGCGTGTGCTGGTGCTGGTGCATGTGCTGGTGTTGGTGAAACTCCGCCCTCAGGAGCGACATTTGGGACAACGGCGAGCCGGTCGCCGAGCCTGGCGCCGACCCGCGAACCCGCTCGGAACTCTGAACCAGGAATCGGTTGTTCAGCTCCTGCCGGAGGAGGTCGTGATGCTCTGGGAAGAAAGAAGGAGAGCGGAGGAAAAGAAAAAAAAAAAAAAAAAGAAAAAGAAAAAAAAATTGGGGGAGGGGCCAAAAGAGAGAGAGAGAGAGAAAACATAGAGAAAAAGGGGGAAGATAAAAAAAAAAAAAAACAGAAAGAAAAAGAAAGCACGGGCGGCCAGTGAGTTTAACCAAACGGCGGGAAAAAGAAGAGAAAGAGGATAGTCACCTGGCTTTCTCTGTTTCTCCAATTCAAGCTGTGAGGGTTTTCTACGTGAGGGCTCATTGGTCGAGGTAAAAGTGTTGCATGTGACAATGTGCCAATCAGAATCCCCGAATGAGGCTGGCAATACATGATTGGTTGGTTGAAAGATATCAACAGGCTGGTATCTGAGAGACAAGAGAGAACCGAGAGTCACCTCAGCAGAAAACACACACACCTTTTCGTAAAAAGGAGTTGTTCCTCCAACACTCTGACAGACGTACACACTCTCCCGCTACAGCGCACGGAAAAAAGGGGGCAGCGGGGATCGGGAACGCGACGTTCCCGTTCGCCGGGCGTTCATTGTTTGGTAACGGTGCCCAACTATAATTACCATCTTAGCGGTTAGGAGGCGTGGCCTAATACGGTAGACTGAAGTTGGAGGCGTGGCTTAACATTGACATAGTACGCCGACGGAAAGAAGCGTCCTGAGGCTATTAGCTAGCGTGCTAATGTTAGTTACGTTAGCCTCGGCGCTCCGGGAAAATCGACTCGGGTATTCCGGACGTTGGGAACGTGGTGGACGTCTCAGTTTTGGATGAACGACACCTTTAACATGAATAATCACGTGGGCAATATTGATATTATTATTATTATTATTATTATTTATGAGGATTTTCTTCTCTTTTGATTCTATTTGGAACATTTGCTCACATTTACCCCCCCCCCCCCAAAAAAAACCCTTCTGCTTCTTACAACACATAAACAAATAAACAAATAAATATCGAAATTCCATTCAGTAGAATTGTTTTATATTCCTGTCACTTCTCTGCGATGCACAGGAAGGAATTCTGTTTATTATTTTCTGTTATTTGTTATTGTTATTTTTTTTTATTTACTGATTTTTTTTGTTTTATACTAATCATCTCACATTGTTTATTTTTTTATTATTTTTTTTTATATTTATATAGCGTGCATATACGTATATACATAACTACACTATATATATATATATATATATATATATATATATATATATATATATACACACACACACACACACACACACACACACCACACACACACACACACATATATATATATATATATATATATATATATATATATATATATATATAATAATAAATACTATAAATAGATTAGGTAAACATTTAAAAACTTGTAAATAGTAATAATAATAATAATAATAATAATAATAATAATAATAATAATAATAATACTATAAAGAAAGTTCACACATCATTAAAATGTTAAAAATGTGATGAATGAAATTTGTGTATGAAACTGATCTGAGGGCAGTGAGGACACTAACAAAAGCAGGGTGTCTTTAATATAAAATTAATAATAATAATAATAATAATAATAATAATAATAGTGAAAACACTGAATAAAGACAAATAGCACCCCCTGTCTGTCTGAAGTGCAAGTGCACACAGGAATGATGTGCGTAATGTTAAGTAGACTATAGTAGATAGTAAATAGTTTTTATTTTTATTTACTTAGTAGTTTTGTTTTTGGGTTTTTTGTTTACCATTTTAAATGTATTTCAGAAAATTTTAATTAATAAACAATGTAATAAACAATGTAATCATCATTTTATACTCATTTTATACTAATTATCTCAATACTAATCACCCACTCTCGTCCCACCCACTCTTATTTACTCCACCCACTCTTATTTACTCCACCCACATTACTTATTTACTCCACCCACTCTTATTTATTTCACCCACTCTGATTTACTCCACCCTCACTTATTTACTCCACCCTACACTTATTTACTCCACCCACTCTTATTTACTCCACTCCAATTATTTACCCACTCCACTCTTATTTACTCCACCCACTCTTATTTACTCCAATTTACAATTATTTACTCCACCCACTCTTATTTACTCCACCCTTACTTATTTACTCCACCCACTCTTATTTACTCCACCCACTCTTATTTACTTACCACCCACAATTATTTACTCCACCCACTCTTATTTACTCCACCCACTCTTATTTACTCCACCCTTACTTATTTATTCCACCCACACTTATTTACTCCACCCACTCTTATTTACTCCACCCTCACTTATTTACTCCACCCTCACTTATTTACTCCACCCACTCTTATTTACTCCACCCACTCTTATTTACTCCAACCACAATTATTTACTCCACCCACTCTTATTTACTCCACCCACTCTTATTTACTCCAACCACAATTATTTACTCCACCCTTACTTATTTACTCCACCCACTCTTATTTACTCCACCCTCACTTATTTACTCCACCCACTCTTATTTACTCCACCCACTCTTATTTACTCCACCCTTACTTATTTATTCCACCCACACGTATTTATTCACCCACACTTATTTATTTACCACACCTGATTTACTCCACCCTCACTATTTACTCCACCCTTACTTATTTATTCCACCCTTACTTATTTACTCCACCACTCTTATTTACTCCACCCTCACTTATTTTACTCCACCCTTACTTATTTATTCTACCCTTACTTATTTACTCCACCCACTCTTATTTACCCTACCCTTACTTATTTACTCCACCCTCACTTATTTTCTCCACCCTTACTTATTTATTCTACCCTTACTTATTTACTCCATCCACTCTTATTTACTCCACCCTCACTTATTTTCTCCACCCTTACTTATTTATTCTACCCTTACTTATTTACTCCATCCACTCTTATTTACTCTACCCTCACTTATCTGCTCCACCCAATCTAATTTACTCCACCCACTCTAATTTACTCCGTCCACTTTAATTTTCTCCACCCTCAGTTATTTACTCCACCCAGTCTCTTTCGCTCTGCCCACTCTTACTCACCCCACCCACTCTTACTCACCCTGCCCGGTCTACTTTAATCCCACCCACTTTCTCACCCCACCCACTCTTACTTTGACACTTTCTCCCCCTTTCCCCCAACCCCATCTCTCTTGCATTCTGTTCCACACTCCCCCTGTTACTCCATCTCTCACTTTATCTCCATACTCTTCTCGTCTCTTTCTCTCCCCCTTTCACACTCCCCTCTCGCTCTCTCGTCTCCCTCGATGCCCCTTCACTCCTACAACTGCTCCCCCCCGTTTCTGTCTATTTACATGTGTTATAAGCACACACACACACACACACACACACTAGTGTAAGAGTTAAGATGCAGATGCAGACAGAGATCATGTGAAGATGTGAGGAGGTGATGGGAAGCGTCTCCGGTCCCAGTGTTGATAAACACTCTAATTCAGACCTCTCCAGCTGATTGGCACTCGTTAGCATGCATTAGCAAGTCTCTAAACTCCGCACTAAACGCTCCGATCTAGAACATTCATAAATCAACTACAGACCCTGATGAGTTCACGGTGATGCAAAACGACAATCATCATGACCATTACAATTACCATATTATCACAGTAATGACATCATGATTATACTGCGGTTATCACAATACGATTATCACAATAATCATATCGCAATTATCACAATACGCTTAGCACAATTATCATGTCAAGGATATAAAAATACGATTATCACAATTATCGTATCGCAACTACCACAGTACGATTATCACAATTATCATATCACAATTATCACAATACGATTATCACAATAGTATTATCACGATTATCATATCGCAATTATCGCAATACGTTTAGCACAATTATCATATCGCGGATATCAAAATGATCATGTCATGATTATCACAATACAACTATCACGGCTATCACAATTATTGTATCACGATGATCACAAACCACAATCCAATTACCATGATTATCATATCGTGATTATCACTATTATTACATCACAACATGACTATCACAATTATCACGATTATCATATCATCTCGATTATCATGTAACAATTGTCACGATAATGGCATCATGGTTATGACAGTTATCAAATCACAATTATGACGAACGTATCACAGCGATCGCATCATGATTATCCGGATTATAATATCATGACACAACTGTGATGCAATTACCATTCCATGACTGTCATGATTATTATAGCAACATTCACGCGACGCTTAATACAAATGGAATTACGATTATGCCCCAGTTACGACAGCATGGTGACCCTGATTACGTTATCACGATTATCTTATTGACCATCTTATCGCAAATGTAATCATTATCACAATGCGATTATCACAACGATCAAATCACTGTTATCGTATCGCGATGATGACAATTATCGAATCACACGTATCTCGATTATCGTATCGCAATGATCATATCACGATGATCACAATACGATTATCCCAATCATCACGATTACCTTCATTTCCAGATCACAATTATCGTATCACAACGATCACATCACGATTATCATGTCACAATTATCACGATCATATCACAACGATCGCATCACGATTATCACACCATGATACAAGTGTGATACAATTACCATCACACAATTGTCGTGATCACAAATTTAACATCTTGATGATCACAATTATCACATCACAATGAACTGTGATAAATATTACAATTTATTCGTTATCTTTGACATATGATGTCATAAGGAGACGGAACCCAGACCACAGTTCAGGATGAAGATGATGATGATGATAAAAGGACGTCTAATTTTTAACCACAGACAACGATAATAAAAACTTCCATCTTGAATTTTTACGACCGTTTGAAGTCGCCACGTGGGATATAAACACACGCTCTGATTTACTCCACCCATTCTTACTCAACCTACCTACTCTCTTTCACCCCACCCACTTTCTTTGACCACGCCCACTCTGTTTCACCCCGCCCACTCTATTTCACCCCGCCCACTCTCTTTCACCCTCAGCCAATCTTACTCACCCTGCCCACTCTCTTTCACCCCGCCCACTCTTACTTAACCTGCCCACTCTATTTCACCCCCATTCACTCTATTTCACCCCCACCCACTCTTACTCACCCCGCCCACTCTCTTTAACCCCGCCCACTCTCTTTAACCTGGCCTACTCTTACTTAACCTGCCCACTCTCTTTCACCCCACCCATTCTTTCTCAACCTGCCCACTCTCTTTCACCCCCTCCACTCTCTTTCACCCCCACCAAATC
>JACRUU010000004.1:3111851-3119351 GCA_030449085.1 Kryptopterus vitreolus
ACATTACTGCACATTACTAACATTACACTGCACATTACTCACATTACCAGACATACTCACATTACTGCACATTACTGCACATTACTAACATCACTGCACATTACTAACATACTGCACATTACTCACATTACCAGACATTACTGCACATTACTCACATTACCAGACATTACTGCACATTACTAAGACATCTGCACTTACTACTGCACATTACTGCACATGCACATACTCACATTACCAGCACATTACTGCACACATTACTGCACATTACTCACATTACTACAGCACATTACTTATACATACAGACATTACTCACATTACCAGACATACCAAGCACATTACTACCACATTACCACACATTACTGCACATTACTCACATTACCAGACATTACTCATCACTGCACATTACTGCACATTACTCACATTACTGCACATTACTCACATTACCAGACATTACTGCACATTACTCACATTACCAGACATTACTGCACATTACTCACTTTACCAGACATTACTGCACATTACTAACATTACCAGACATTACCAGCACATTACTGCACATTACTCACATTACTCACATTACCAGACATTACTGCACATACTACATTACCACATTACTGCACATTACTAACATCACTGCACATTACTCACATTACCACATTACCAGACATTACTGCACATTACTCACATTACTGCACATTACTCACATTACCAGACATTACTGCACATTACTCACATTACCAGACATTACTGCACATTACTAACATTACCAGACATTACTGCACATTACTCACATTACCAGACATTACTGCACATTACTAACATCACTGCACATTACTCACATTACCAGACATTACTGCACATTACTCACATTACTGCACATTACTCACATTACCAGACATTACTGCACATTACTAACATCACTGCACGTGACTTACCAGACATTACTGCACATTACTCACATTACCACACATTACTGCACATTACTCACTTTACCAGACATTACTGCACATTACTAACATCACTGCACATTACTCACATTACCAGACATTACTGCACATTACTCACATTACTGCACATTACTCACATTACCAGACATTACTGCACATTACTCACATTACCAGACATTACTGCACATTACTAACATCACTGCACATTACTCACATTACCACACATTACTGCACATTACTAACATCACTGCACATTACTCACATTACCACACATTACTGCACATTACTAACATCACTGCACATTACTCACATTACTGCACATACTCACATTACCAGACATTACTGCACATTACTCACATTACTGCACATTACTCACATGCATACTCACATTACACACATTACTGCACATTACTAACATCACTGCACATTACTCACATTACTGCACATTACTGACATTACTGCACATTACTCACATTACCACACATTACTGCACATTACTAACATTACTGCACATTACTCACATTACCAGACATTACTGCACATTACTAACATCACTGCACAGGACATTACTGCACCATACATTACTGCACATTACTCACATTACCACTGCACATTACTGCACATTACTCACATTACTCACATTACTCACATTACTGCACATTACTGCACATTACTCACATTACCACACATTACTGCACATTACTAACATCACTGCACATTACTCACATTACCAGACATTACTGCACATTACTCACATTACATTACTGCACATTACTCACATTACCAGACATTACTGCACATTACTCACATAACTGCATATTACTAACATCACTGCACATTACTCACATTACCAGACATTACTGCACATTACTCACATTACTGCACATTACTCACATTTACCAGACATTACTGCACATTACTAACATTACTGCACATTACTCACATTACCAGACATTACTGCACATTACTAACATCACTGCACATTACTCACATTACCAGACATTACTGCACATTACTCACATTACTGCACATTACTGCACATTACTCACATTACTCACATCGCACATTACTGCACATTACTCACATTACCAGACATTACTGCACATTACTCACATTACCAGACATTACTGCACATTACTAACATTACTGCACATTACTCACATTACCAGACATTACTGCACATTACTAACATTACCAGACATTACTGCACATTACTCACATTACCAGACATTACTGCACATTACTCACATTACCAGACATTACTGCACATTACTCACTTGACTGCACTTTTTGCACATGACTTGCATTACTGAACACTACTGCACACCGGGGCTGTAAATGGTTCCTCGAGTAATTCGATTACAAGAATTAATCGAGGCAAATGAATGTGCCTCCGCTGAATTGATTAGTCCATTTAACTAAGCACGGAGCACTGTGTTTCCTACGGACCATTATTACTGATGTATCACCTGCTAAACTTGGAGTGTTTCAGACGGGCAACAGAAAAGACTCGCAAATGGAAATTTGGAAAAAAAAATGGAAAAAAGGTATTTTGAATTTCATTCATTCATTCATTCATCTTCTACCGCTATATCCGATCTTCCCTCGGGTCACGGGGAGTCTGTGTCTATCTCAGGAGTCTATGGGCATTAAGGCAGGATACACCCTGGATGGAATGCCGACCCATCACAGTACAAACACACACTCACACACATTCATACACTAGGGACAATTTTCCGAGGTGCCAATCAACCTACCGTGCATGTTTTTGGACCGGGGGAGGAAACCGGAGAACCCTGGAGAAAAAACCCCCTGAGGCACGGGGAGAACATGCACAAACTCCACACACACATGGCCGAGACGGGAATCGAACCCGGACCTTGGCGGTGTGAGGCGAACGTGCTAACCACTAAGCCACCGTGGCCCTCTATTTTGAAATTGATTTTTATATCTTTATTTATCACTGGCGCAAAGTCACGCTTTAGATCCCATTACAATTTCTGTGTAGTTCTCTGTAGTGTAGTATCTCTGTGTAGCTATGAAATGACTTAAAAAGCAATATCGGCAGGAATAAAAAAAAATCGTTCAAAATTTTTTTTTTTAAATTAAACAGCAGGTCACGTGCGTACCGAGCCGTGAGTCGTGATCCGTACAGATCAGGGATGAACCGTGAGCCGCTACACACCGCTATACTAATATTTATATACTGCGTTCAAAAAATCTCCCTGCAGCGGCGTCTCGAGAGCAGGTGGCGGAGCAGGATTTTTTAAACTGGATGATAAATACATGGATTTAGCACGTGGGGAATTTTAACGAGCTTACTACATACTACATCACTACATCGCGGCAAGAATTAATACGTAAATCCGTGTGTGAATATGGAATTGCATTGAACGAGTAGCCACAAATAGCTCAATTGGCCACTGCGGAGGAACTTTTTGAACGCACTGTATTTGTATTTCGATGTAATATGGTAATTAAATGCACTTTAGATGTCATTTATGCACTAAAAATGCAGACTTTTCTAAAATACATTACTTGGTCATTTTCACTTATTTACTATTTGTCTCTCGCAATCGATGGAATAATCGCTAGAATACTCGATCACTAAAATAACCGATAGTGACAGTCCTACTTCACATTACTACAATTTACAGCACATTACTCGCGTCACTGCACACAACTGTACATTCACTGCACGTCACTGGCATCATTGCAACCTACTTCATATTACTGCCTATTAATACAGTTATACACGTTACTCACATTGCTTGCATTACAGCACGCTACTTCACGCTGCTGTACATTGCTGCACACTATTGCAAATCACTGCACATTACCACACACTACTACACTGTACCGCACATTATTACACATTAATACACTTTACTCAAATTACTGCACATTACTGCATATTAATCACATTACTGCATATTAATCACATTACTACATATTACTGCACATTACTCACTTTACTGGACATTACCACACATTACTGTAACATTACTCCCATTACTGCATATCACTGCATATTAATCACATTACTACATATCACTGCACATTACTCAAATGACTGCACATTGCTCACTTTACTGGACATTACAGCACATTACTGAAACATTACTCCCATTACTGCATATCACTGCATATTAATCACATTCCTACATTTTACTGCACATTACTCACTTTACTGGAAATGACAGCACATTACTGTAACATTACTCCCATTACTAAATATTACTGCATATTAATCACATTGCTACAAATCACAGCACATTACTAACTTTACTCGACATTACCGCGCATTACTGTAACATTACTCCCATTACTGCATATCACTGCATATTAATCACATTACTACATATCACTGCACATTACTCAAATGACTGCACATTACTCACTTTACTGGACATTACAGCACATTACTGTAACATTACTCCCATTACTGCATATCACTGCATATTAATCACATTACTACATATCACTGCACATTACTCACTTTACTGGAAATGTCAGCACATTACTGTAACATTACTCCCATTACTAAATATTACTGCATATTAATCACATTGCTACAAATCACAGCACATTACTCACTTTACTCGACATTACAGCACATAACTGTAACATTATTCCCATTACTGCATATCACTGCATATTAATCACATTACTACATATCACTGCACATTACTCAAATGACTGCACATTACTCACTTTACTGGACATTACAGCACATTACTGTAACATTACTCCCATTACTGCATATCACTGCATATTAATCACATTACTACATATCACTGCACATTACTCACTTTACTGGAAATGACAGCACATTACTGTAACATTACTCCCATTACTAAATATTACTGCATATTAATCACATTGCTACAAATCACAGCACATTACTCAAATCATTGCACATCACTCACTTTACTCGACATTACCGCGCATTACTGTAACATTACTCCCATTACTGCATATCACTGCATATTAATCACATTACTCATGTCACTACACATCATTTCCACATTACTGGGCGTCGCTGCCCATCACTGTACATTACTGCACAATTCTTGCAGAAGTGCACAGTTGTAACAACCAGACAAGCGTCTGGGAATCAGGAACACCGACGGAATAAAGAAAGAGCAAAAATGCATCAAAATGGCTGACATTTCACACCCACACACACACACACACACACACACACACACACACACACACACACACGCACACACACACACACACACGCACACACAGAGCAAGGTCAGATGTAAAATGCAAAGAGCTGAATAACTGATTCCATAGACACCATATAGAGGAAGAAAGGAAGAGGATGAGAGGAAAGGAGACAAGAAGAAGAAAATGAGGGAAGGAAATGAGGAAAAAAAAAGGAGAGGAATAAAAGAAGAGAGTAAAAGAGAAAGACGGAACACAAGGATGAGAGGAGGAGGAGAGAAGAGAATGAGGTGAGGTGAGGAGCAGGAGAGGAGCATCGGAAAGAAAGGAAAACGGAGGACAAAAGAATGATTGGAAAAGACGAGAGGAGGAGAAAGGAGGAGAGAAGAACGAGAGAAGGAAAAGAAAGGTATGAAAAAGAGGAAACGAGAGGAGACCCAGATCAAGCATTCAGACCCGCAGTTGAGGAGACGTTGGGAGCCCTGAGGAAACATTTTAACCCCTGAGGAGCCTGAACCCTGAGGAAACATCTGGTCCCCTGAGGAGACGTTTTGTCCCCTGAGGAGACATTTTGTCCCCTGAAGAAACAGTTTAACCCCTGCGGAGACGTTCTGACCCCTGAGGAGGTCCCGACGGTTCAGACACAGTGTGTGTAGGACAATCAATGGTATCTCACCTTTAGTAGCCGTCGGGGAAAAGAGCTTCTCGGATCCCACATCAGACGCCTGGAAGAGAACAAAACAGCCATTAACATATTACCTACATATATTTTCCTGTCGGAAAACCTCAGCACACACACACACACACACACACACACACACACAAACACACAAACACTAAGGAACCACGAACACACACAAGCTTCAAGTAAATTCATTCATTCATTCATCTTCTACCGCTTTATCCGATCTTCCCTCGGGTCACGGGGAGTCTGTGTCTATCTCAGGCGTCTATGGGCATTAAGGCAGGATACACCCTGGATGGAATGCCAACCCATCACTCACACACACACACACACACACACACACACACACACACACACACACACACACACACACACACACACACACACACACACACACACACACACACACACACACACACACACATTCATACACTAGGGACAATTTCCCAAGGTGCCAATCAACCTACCGTGCATGTTTTTGGACCGGGGGAGGAAACCGGAGAACCCGGAGAAAAACCCCCTGAGGCACGGGGAGAACATGCACAAACTCCACACACACATGGACGAGACGGGAATAGAACCCGGACCCTGGCGGTGTGAGGCGACCGTGCTAACCGCTAAGCTAATCGCTAATGCTACAAATATGTCCTTTTCCACACATATGCCGAAAATCCCCTGAGGTAAACACTACTGGACACCATGAGATGAACAATTCACCCCAAGAACCTCCTCACCTACATCACTACCTGACCCTTATAAAAGACTTATCCATTAATTTTTACCTCAGTATTACCTCAGATAGGTTTGAAAATGATGACTCGGAAGAAGAAGAAGAAGAAGAAGGAAAAACCGGATTGAGAGGGGAAAAAAATCCAACAGAATTATCCGGAAAGTCAATATTTACCTCAGACATTTTAGTAGTGAATTACTGGGACTCGAGACACTTACCGTCCACCGCTAATCACACTTTTGAGAACATGGCGAGAGTCCTTACAATCTAAACAACTAAACATCCGAGTGATATCGAGACGGTTGCTAGGCAACTGTAAAACAAGAAGACAAAAGTGAATGCTAGTGAGTGACTGATGGGAACGATGTATTTGTCAGTCGTTTTATACGGACATCGAGCGAGTAAAAATAAGGCAAACGCCATTAACGCTCAACAAAGCTACCGAATGTCATGTAAATACAAGCGTACGAAGGCAGTTTTACCTCAGGTTTTCTGGTGTATTTTTAGAAAACGACTCGAGCATCCGCCGCTAATCGCGCTGACACGTCTAGCACAAGTTTCAGCAAAGTTTTTTTTTCAGAAATGTTTTTACGTTGAAAAAGCACGCTGGCCAGAAATAACACTAAATCATCAAAACATCGCAGAACAACATCGTAAGGAAGTAGTTGATGTGCAACAAAAACATGGACACGGTGTACAAGACAGCTAATGATCGAGGCTAACGATATAACTGGCTAAGATAGTGAGTGTTTAACAATGTTTCTAAATAAATTGAGTAGACTAAGACTAAGGGGAGACTGAGGTGAGACTGAGATGACTCTGAGATAAGACTAAGAGGAGACTGAGAAAAATCTGAGATAAGACGAATTGAAGACTGAGGTGAGACTGAGAGGAGTCTGAGATAAGACGAATTGAAGACTGAGGTGAGACTGAGAGGAGTCTGAGATAAGATGAAGAGGAGT
>JACRUU010000004.1:3124351-3134351 GCA_030449085.1 Kryptopterus vitreolus
GATGGATGGATGAATAGATGGATGGATGGCCGAATAGATGGATGGATGTATAGATGGATGGATGGATGGATGGATGATGGATGGATGTATTGATGGATGGATGAATAGATGGATCTCCTGAGGTATGATATGTAAATGGTTGTTTTTTGAGGAGTTATGGATGGATGGATGGATGGGTGTATGAATGGATGTGTGGATGCATGGATGAATAGATGGATGGATGAACAGATGGATGGATGTGTGGATGAATAGATGGATGGATGGGTGGATGCATGGATGAAGAGATGGATGGATGGATGTATAGATGGAGGGATGGGTGGGTGGATAGATGGATCTCCTGAGATATGATATGCAAATGGATTGTTTTCTGAGGAGTTATGGATGGATGGGTGGATGGATGACTAGATGGATGTATAGATGGATGGATGGGTGGATGCATGGATGAATAGATGCATGGATGAATAGATGGATGGATGCATGGATGCACACCCCTCAACCTCACAAAATTCCAAGAAATCCCGAGGATGAAAAGTAGAAATGAACCGGACCGAATACAAACACACATTTTAACCTTTGCTGAGAAAATCGTGTGGGTTATACATTGCATCACACACACACACACACACACACACACACACACACACACACACACACACACACACACACACACACGCACACACACACACACACACACACGCACGCACTGGTTTACACACACACACAAACACACACACGAGTGCGATAAGATAAAAGAGAAAACAGTAAGCACTTATTGACCAAAAGCCACAGGATGATAACATGCAGGTTCGATGTTCCAAGTAGAAAGCCCCGCCCACCTGTGGAAGCCCCGCCCACGACCAATCAGATCCCTGCAGGCGTGAGTCCTCCGTACTGCAATAAAGCACGACTCGAATAAAGCAGAGCTGCTTTAATTTAAGATTGATCAACCTTCATCACCCTCCTCCACCCTCTGCCACGCCCCGATCGTCCCTCACACCTCAGGAGATCAAAACAAGTCTGCATTCCATCCATCCATCCATCTATTCATCCATCCATCTGTCCACGACTCCTCATAAAACAAGCCATTTACATAACATACCTCAGGAGATCTGTCTATTCATCCATGCCTCCACCCATCCATCCATCTATATATCCATCCATCCATACATACATCCATCCATCTATTCATCCATCTATCCATCTATACATCCATCCATCTATTCATTCATCCATGCGTCCATCCATCTATTCATCCATCCCAAACTCCTCATAAAACAATCCATTACACATCATACCTCAGGAGATCTATCTATTCATCCATGCATCCGCCCATCCATCCATCTATACATCCATCCATCTATTCATCCATCCATCCATCCATCCATGACTCCTCATAAAACAATCCATTTACATAACATACCTCAGGAGATCTATCTATTCATCCATGCATCCACCCATTCATCCATCTATACATCCATCCATCTATTCATCCATCCATCTATACCTCCATCCATCTATTCATCCATCCATCCATCTATTCATCCATCCATCCATCTATACATCCATCCATCCATTCATTCATCCATGCGTCCATCCATCTATTCATCCATCCAAAACTCCTCATAAAACAATCCATTACACATCATGCCTCAGGAGATCTATCTATTCATCCATGCATCCACCCATCTATACATCCATCCATCCAGACATACATCCATCCATCTATTCATCCATCTATCCATCTATACATCCATCCATCTATTCATCCATCCATCCATCTATACATCCATCCATCTATTCATTCATCCATGCATCTGTCATCCATCTATTCATCCATCCAAAACTCCTCATAAAACGATCCATTACATATCATACCTCAGGAGATCCATCTATTCATCCATACATCCACCCATCCACCTATACATCCATAGATCTATTCACCCATCCATCCATCCATCCATCCATCCATCTATTCATCTATCCATCCATCCAAAACTCCTCATAAAACAATCCATTACATATCATACCTCAGGAGATCCATCTATTCATCCATGCATCCATCTATACATCCATTCATCTATTCATCCATCCATCCATCCATAACTCCTCATAAAACAATCCATTTTTTTATGGACCAATCTATTCATCCATGCATCCATCCATCCATCCATCCATCTATTCATCCATCCATATCTCCTCATCACTCAATCCATCCATTCTAACAATCAATTAACAGCCATCCTTCTGCACATCCCTTTATCCATCTATGTGTCTTTCTCTCCATCCCTTCATTCTTTCACATATTCATCAATTCATAGAATCCATTTTCATATCCATCCATCCCTCCAGTCAGGCAGACAGTTGAGCACACAGACATACAGACAGATGAGCACACAGACAGACAGACAGATGAACAGACAGGCAAAGAGACAGATAGACAGGCAGGTGAGCATACAGACAGACACCTGAACATTTCTCTCGTTATCATTATGTGAGATTGGGTCAGTCTGCCTGAACATGCGAGTCCCCCCCCCCCCACACACGCACACACACACACACACACACACACACACACACACACACACACACACACACACACACACACACCAGAATCTACAGAAGATCATAAATGACACATTTACTAACACACACGCTCAGGCTTCTGATTCAATTTGATGCTACGCTGAGCAGCACTGGAGTGTGTAAAGCAGAAAAGACGAGCGCGCGTGTGTGTGTGCGCGCGCGCGCGGCTTGTGTGTGTGTGTGTGTGTGTGTGTGTGTGTGTGTGTGTGTGTGTGTGTGCGCGTAAAATGTTGCCAACCCTAGACAGAGGTGTGTTTTACTGATCACTTGTAGCATCTGGTGATAAACTCCGCCCACTTTTACACAAACGGGAAGTCCTATTAATTCGTATCGAATTGCATTTTGTGTGTGTGTGTGTGTGTGTGTGTGTGTGTGTGTGTGTGTGTGTGTGTGTGTGTGTGTGTGTGTGTGAAGATTAGGGTTCAGCCCCTTTATAGACACACACACACACACACACACACAGTGTGACAAATGGCTCCCAAAGGCGTTTTCAATTACTTGCCACTCACTGACAGCTACAACCAGGGCCGTTTGTGTGTGTGTGTGTGTGTCTGTGTGTGTGTGTAAGTGCACAGTGAGCCTGGCCTATTTTTATAGACTACACACACACACACACACACACACACTGCAGGAACCATTTTATCATCTCACACAATTAGGAGATAATTAGTTTTAATAACACGCCACAATTGAAACCGCGGTGATGTAATTGTAAAGAGTGACACGCGGCTAATACTGCCACTGTGTAACATCTGTGTGTGTGTGTGTGTGTGTGTGTGTGTGTGTTACAGTGCGCACAATCCTCTCCGTGGCACTGACTCATGTTGTGATGTCATAACATCCGCTCTGTGATTGGCCGAGCCAAAAATAAATAAATAAATAAATAAATAAATAGATCAGCCCGAAACTAAAGCGGTGATCAGACAGCAACACACACGGAACATACACGCAAACGCGGACATACAACACACACACACACACACACACACACACACTGGGCGAGAGCGTCATCGCTAACGATGCTATCATCCCACGTTCTCTGACTTTCCTGCGCTGAGTGACCCTCGTTATCCGGCAGATCTGGAACGAACGCAGACCAATTAGCACCTGCAGTGGGAGGATTTCTACACCAACAGCATGTGGTGTGTGTGTGTGTGTGTGTGTGTTTGGGTGTGTGTAGGAGGATGTACAATGTGTTGATTTACGAGTTAAGACCATTAAAAGTTGCTGCGGCTGCCAAGACAGAAACGCTAACGCATAACGCCGCTCACTCGCTATTAAAATATAATGAAGAGAATAAACACAACTCCGTCTGACACACTGATCACCCGGAGAGAGAGAGAGAGAGAGAGAGAGAGAAAGAGAGATAGAGTGGGGGGGGGAGGGATAAAGACGGTGAGAGAGTACGAAAGGAAGTTTATGTATTTTTAAAGCTTTTTATTTATTCTTCTGCCCCTGTACTCATGAATAATGTTTACTCCGCCCATTTTAGGCTGTCTTTGTTTATAATGTATAACTCCACCCATCTACACTATATTACTGTAATATGCATAACTCCGCCCTTTTATGCAATATTAGTGTATTATATGTAACTCCACCCCTTTATGCTATATTAGTTGTATGTATGTATAACCCCGCCCCTTTATACTATATTAGTTTTATGTATTTATAACTCCTCCCTTTTAGTCTATATTAGTTTGATATGTATATGTACACCCCTTTATTCTATATTATATTCTATAATATGTATAACTCCGCCCATTTATACTTTATTAGTTTTATGTATGTATAACCCCTCCCTTTTAGTCTATATTAGTTTGACATATATATATATATATATATATATATATATATATATATATATAACTCCACCCCTTTATTCTATATTATATTCTATAAAATGTATAATTCCGCCCCTTTATGCTATATTAGTTTTATGTATCTACAAGTCAGACCCTTTACTCTATATTAATTTAAAATGTATGACTCCACCCCTTTATGCTATATTAGTTTAATATGTATAACTCCACCCCTTTATGCTATATTAGTGTTATGTATGTACAACCCCGCCCCTTTATTCTATATTAGTTTAATATGTATGACTCCGCCCCTTTATGCTATATTAGTTTAATATGTAACTCCGCCTCTTTATCTTACATTAGTTTTATGTGTGTTTAATATGTATAACCCCGCCCCTTTTTTCTACATTAGCCTTAAGTATGTGTGTATAAATACACCCCCTATATTACTCTAACATATGAAGCTCCGCCCCTTTGTTCTACATCAGCTTTAAGTATGTATGTATAACCCCGCCCCTTTCTTACATATTAGTTGAATATGTATAACTCCACCCCCTATATTACTCTGACATATGAAGCTCCGCCCCTTTGTTCTACATTAGCTTTAAGTATGTATGTATAACCCCGCCCCTTTCTTACATATTAGTTGAATATGTATAACTCCACCCCCTATATTACTCTGACATATGAAGCTCCGCCCCTTTGTTCTACATCAGCTTTAAGTATGTATGTATAACCCCGCCCCTTTCTTACATATTAGTTGAATATGTATAACTCCACCCCCTATATTACTCTGACATATGAAGCTCCGCCCCTTTGTTCTACATTAGCTTTAAGTATGTATGTATAACCCCGCCCCTTTCTTACATATTAGTTGAATATGTATAACTCCACCCCCTATATTACTCTGACATATGAAGCTCCGCCCCTTTGTTCTACATTAGCTTTAAGTATGTATGTATAACCCCGCCCCTTTCTTACATATTAGTTGAATATGTATAACTCCACCCCCTATATTACTCTGACATATGAAGCTCCGCCCCTTTGTTCTACATCAGCTTTAAGTATGTATGTATAACCCCGCCCCTTTCTTACATATTAGTTGAATATGTATAACTCCACCCCCTATATTACTCTGACATATGAAGCTCCGCCCCTTTGTTCTACATTAGCTTTAAGTATGTATGTATAACCCCGCCCCTTTCTTAAATATTAGTTGAATATGTATAACTCCACCCCCTATATTACTCTGACATATGAAGCTCCGCCCCTTTGCACTGCAACGGCTTGGAATTTTCTCCACCCCATTTACATTGTAATAGTTTACAACTCTATCTCTCTCTCTCTCTATCTCATAGACACACACATACACTGTGATGAACACAGTGTATGAACACACACACACACACACACACAAACACACACATTGTGCGGGCGTGTGTGTGTGTGTGTTCATGAGCTGTGTTTCAGGATCTTGTTATTTTCAAGTCTGTCAGAGAGTAGAGGGAGGAGAGGATGCGGGTTCGGGGGGGAAGGGGGGGACAGGGGGAGGGATGAAGGAGGGATGAAGGGAATGAAGGATGGGGGCGGAGGGCAGAGGGACGGAGGGTAGATGAAGGGTGGAAGGGCGCAATAATAAGGCAGCGCGTGTCAGTCTGCTGTAATGCAGAGGGGGAGAGGTGAAACCGCCCGGCTTGTCTCTGACATTTCTGTCTCACACACACACACACACACACACACACACACACACACACACACACACACACACACACACACACATACACAGTGCAGGGTCTGGGAAATATAATTGGCCCAGACTTCTGTCAGCCTCTGACTGAGAAGGCAGGAAAGCGTGAGAGAAAGACAGGGAGAAAGAAAATGTGTGGAAAAAAGAGAAAGGAAAGAGAGGAAATATAGATAGATAGAAAAAAAATAATCGGAAAAAGGACAAAGAAAAGAAAGGGAATAGAAGACAGACGAGGAGAGGAAAGGAAAGAGAGTAAACGAGTCTGTCCCTCGTTCATCTGCTCTGTCTCTTATTAGTGTCTGTCGTTCCTCCTGTTCCAGCCGCACACATCTGCATGCTAATTGGGTTTAGCTCGTGTTTCTCCTGGCACACCGAACTCATCTCTCACATGTGGCTTTGGACTGCAGCTCGGCATTGTGGGTAAGAGCGTGAAAGGAGGTGGTGAGGGGACATGAGCGGGTGGGCAGTGAAGTGAGCATGGTGTTATAAATGCTTATACCACTTAACTACACTTTAAACATTATCATCATCATCACTATAACTACCACCATCATCATCATCACTATAACTATCACCATCATCATCACTATTACCATCATCTCTATCACCATCACCACCGTCATCATCACTATAACTATCACCATCATCATCATCACTATAACTATCACCATCATCATCACTATTACCATCATCACTATCACCATCACCACTGTCATCATCACTATTACCATCATCACTATAACTATCACCATCATCATCACTATATCACTATCACCATCATCATCACACTATTACCATCATCATCACTATCACCATCACCACCATCATCATCACTATTACCATCATCACTATAACTATCACCATCATCATTACTATAACTATCACCATCATCATCACTGTTACCATCATCACTATCACCATCACCACCATCATCATCACTATTACCATCATCACTATAACTATCACCATCATCATTACATAACTATTACCATCATCACTATCACTATCACTATCATCATCACCATCATCACTATCACTATCACCATCATCATCACCACTATAACCATATCACCATCATCATCACTATTACCATCATCACTATCACCATCACTATTACCATCATCACTATAACTATCACCATCATCATCATCACTATTACCATCATCACTATAACTATCACCATATCACGATAACATCACCATCATCATCATCACTATAACTATCACCATCATCATCACTATCACATCACCATCACCATCACCATATCACCATCACCACCGTCATCATCACTGTTACAATCATCATTATAGCTATCACCATCATCATCATCATCATCATCATCATCATTATTACCATCATCACTATAACTATCACCATCATCATCATCATCATCATCATCATCACATCATCACTATAACACATCACACATCACATCATCATCACTCACTCATATTACCATCATCATCATCATCAGATCCATCATCACATCACTCATCACCATCATCACATCATCATCATCATCACACATCATCCATCATCAAACTATCATTACATCATCACTATCAACTATCACCATCATCACTCATCATCATCATCATCACATCATCATCACATCATTACATCATCACATCATCATCACATCATCACAATCACTATTACCATCATCACTATAACTATCACCAGTCAATTTATTATCATCACCATAATCATTATAACTATTATTACCATCATCATCACAATCACTGTAACTATTATTACCATCATCATCTCATCACAGCATAACTATATCTATAACATATCACTATAACATCATCATCTACTATAAGATCACCATCATCAACTATATCACCACATCATCACTATAACATCATCACATCATATATCATCTGTTATCACCATCATCATCATAACTATCATCATAAACATCATCACTATAACTATTAGCCACATCATCACAATCACTAATACATAACATCATCGTAACATCACCATCATCACCATAACATATCACCATCATAAACATCATCAATATCTACTATCATATCATCATCATATCATATCAACTATTATCACCATCATCATCATAATCACTATAACTATTATCACCATCATCATCATAATCACTATAACTATTATCACCATCATCATCATAATCACTATAACTATTATAACCATCATCATCATAATCACTATCACTATTATCACCATCATCAGCACCATCACTCACTATTATCACCATCATCAACATATCACTATATCGATTATCACCATCATCAATCACTATCACTCACTATTATCACCATCATCATCATAATCACTATCACTATTATCACCATCATCATCATCACTATAACTATCACCATCATCACCATCACTATTACCATCATCAACATCATCACAATCACTACATTACCATCATCACTCATAACCATATCATCATCCATCATCATCACTATCACCATCATCATCACCACTATAAATATCACCATCATCATCACTATTACCATCATCACTAGAACTATTATTACCATCATCACTAGAACTATTATTACCATCATCATCATCAATCATCACTATCACTATAACTATCACCATTATCATCATCATCATCATCACTATAACTATTATCACTATAACGATCATCATTACTATAAGTATCACCATCATCAACATGATCACCACCATCATCACTATAACTATCACCAGTAATTTATTATCATCACCATAATCATTATAACTATTATTACCATCATCATCACAATCACTGTAACTATTATTACCATCATCATCGTAACTATCACCATAAACATCATCACTATAACTATTATCAGCATCATAAACATCATCACTATATCTGTTATCACCATCATCATCATAACTATCATCATAAACATCATCACTATAACTATTAGCACAATCATCATCACTATAACCATTATCACCATCATCATCATAATCACTATAACTATTATCACCATCATCATCATAATCACTATCACTATTATCACCATCATAATCACATCACTATTATCACCATATAACTATAACTATTATCACCATCATCATCATAATATCATATCACCATCATCACCATCATCAATCACCATCATAACATATCACATATCACATATCATCATCACCATCATAATCACTATAACTATTATCACCATCATCATCATAATCACTATAACACCATCATTATCATTTATCCATCATCATCATAATCACTATAACTATTATCACCATCATCATCATAATCACTATAACTATTATCACCATCATCACCATCATCATCATCATCATCATCATTATCACCATCATCACCGCAATAGTCATCATTATAATCATCACTATCACCATCACTGTAACTATAACTCCTCCTCTTCCTCACTCCTCCTCTTCCTCACTCCTCCTCTTCCTCACTCCTTACTCCTCCTCTTCCTCACTCCTCCTCTTCCTCGCTCCTCCCTTTCCTCACTCCTCCCTTTCCTCACTCCTCCTTACTCCTCCGCTTCCTCACTCCTCTTCCTCACTCCTCCTCTTCCTCACTCCTCCTCTTCCTCACTCCTCCCTTTCCTCACTCCTCCTTACTCCTCCTCTTCCTCACTCCTCCCTTTCCTCACTCCTCCTCTTCCTCCTCTTCCTCACTCCCCCCTTTCCTCACTCCTCACTCCTCCTCGTCCCGAATAAACAAAGATGAAAGTTTGACGGATTTCTTTTTTCCAGGAATAATAAAGCGCTCGGGGGGGAAAATAAAACTCTTATATAAATATTATGATGTGAAATAAAAGGCAGAAATCGGCTCATGCCTAATTCACCAGTAATTACGTGGACGACCGCAGAGACACGAAAGTTATGTGCTTTTTTTCTT
>JACRUU010000004.1:3139351-3144351 GCA_030449085.1 Kryptopterus vitreolus
CAATATTCACCATCAAACACCATCACACTCCAATATTCACCATCAAACACCATCACACTTCCAATATTCACCATCAAACACCATCACACTCCAATATTCACCATCAAACACCATCACACTCCAAATATCAAACAGCATCACCATCAAACACACATCACACTTCCAATATTCACCATCAAACACCATCACACACCAACACTCCAATATTCACCATCAAACACCAAATCACACTTCAATATTCACCATTAAACACCATCACACTCCAATACTCACCATCAAACACCATCACACTCCAATATTCACCATCAAACACCATCACACTTCAATATTCACCATTAAACAAACACCATATTTACACACCAAGAGGGCAACAGTCACCAGCTCCAATATTCACCATCAAACACCATCACACTCCAATATTCACCATCAAACACCATCACACTCCAATATTCACCATCAAACACCATCACACTCCAATCAAACCAAAATTCACCATCAAACACCATCACCACCCCAATCACCAACCATCAAACACCATCAACACTCCCTCAACACCAATCACACCCATCAAACAATTCACCATCAACACCATCACACTCAAACAATATTCACCATCAAACAAAATCACACTTCAATATTCACCATTAAACACCATCACACTCCAATATTCACCATCAAACACCATCACACTCCAATATTCACCATTAAACACCATCACGCTCCAATATTCACCATCAAACACCATCACACTCCAATATTCACCAACAAACACCATCACACCCCAATCTTCACCAACAAACACCAATCTTCACCATCAAACACCATCAAACACCAATATTCACCATCAAACACCAATATTCACCATTATACACTATCACATACCAATATTCACCATCAAACAAAATCACACCTCAATATTCACCATTAAACACCATCACTCACCAATATTTAACATTAAACACCATCACACTCCAATATTCACCATCAAACACATCACAATCCAATATTCACCATCACACTCCAATATTCACCATCAAACACCAAATAAACACCATAACACCAGCCAATATTCACCATCAAACAAAATCACACTCCAATATTCACCATCAAACAACATCACACCACAATGTTCACCATCAGACACCATCACACTCCAATCTTCACCATCAAACACCATCAAACACCAACATTCACCATTATACACTATCACATACCAATATTCACCATCAAACAAAATCACACTTCAATATTCACCATTAAACACCATCACTCACCAATATTTACCATTAAACACCATCACGCTCCAATATTCACCATCAAACACATCACAATCCAATATTCACCATCACACTCCAATATTCACCATTAAACACCATAACATGCCAATATTCCCCATCAAACAAAATCACACTCCAATATTCACCATCAAACAGCATCACACTCCAATATTCACCATCAGACACCATCACACTCCAATATTTACCATCAAACAAAATCACACTCCAATATTCACCATCAGACACCATCACACTCCAATATTCACCATCAAACAAAATCACACTCCAATATTCACCATCAGACAAAAGCCATCACACTCCAATATTCACCAACAAACACCATCACACCCCAATCTCACCATCAAACACCATCAAACACCAACATTCACCGTTAAACAGCATCACACACCAATATTCACAACTAAACACCATCACTCACCAATATTCACCATTATACACCATCACACTCCAATATTCACCATCAAATAATATCACACTCCAATATTCACCATCAAACAGCATCACACTCAAATATTCACCATCAAACACCATCACACTCAAATATTCACCATCAAACAAAATCACACTCCAATATTCACCATCAAACACCATCACACTCAAATATTCACCATCAAACAAAATCACACTCCAATATTCACCATCAGACACCATCACACTCCAATATTCACCATCAGACACCATCGTACTCCAATATCCACCGTTAAACAGCATCACACACCAATATTCACTATCAAACACATCACAAGCCAATATTCACCATCACACACCAATATTCACCATCAACCAAAATCACACTCCAATATTCACCCTTAAACACCATCACACTCCAATATTCACCATTATACACTATCACATAACAATATTCACCATCAAATAATATCACACTCCAATATTCACACAAACACCACACAATCAATCAACTCCAATTCACCAAAACCCCAACACATCACACTCCAATATTCACCATTAAACACTATCACATAACAATATTCACCATCAAATAATATCACACTCCAATATTCACCATCAAACACCATCACACTCCAATATTCACCATCAAACACCATCACACTCCAATATTCACCATCAAACAATATTCCATCAAACACCATCAAACACCATCACAATATTCACCATCAAAATATTCACCATCACACTCCAATATTCCAATCACACTCACCATCACCATCAAACACCATCACACTCCAATATTCACCATCAAACACCATCACACTCCAAAACTCATCATTAAACACCATCACACAGTATGATAGTGAATGTTGGTGTGTGCGAATGATTTGCAAACTGTGACTGTTGACGTGTGCTGTTGAACATTGGTGTGTGTGTGACGATGAATGCCGTCGTATGTGTGACAGTCAACATTGGTGTGTGATAGTGAATGCAGGTGTGTGTGTGTGTGTGTGTGTGTGTGTGATAGTGAACGCTGTTGTGTGATGGTGATCATTAGCATGCGATGGTGGTCATTAGCGTGTGCGCTGGTGAACGTTGGTGCGTGCGCGTGTGTGTGTGTGTGTGTGTATGATGTTCTGCCCCCTACACCAGCAGCAGATAAAAGCTGAAGCACTTGAGCATCTTCAGCCAGCACTAGAGATGAAAGGCGTTTAAGAGCGAGCCACTCGTCCGCCGAGCAGAAGAACCACTCGCTCCTCGTTTCTTTCATTCCCTCCAAAAACACAATATCTAATTGGAAAAGGAGAGCGGAGGATCATGGGAAATCTTCATCAGGGTGGCTGGAGGTCTTTGATGTGAAGTGGCCGCGCTAATCTTTTTGCTTGTAAAAACGGGACATCAATAAGACGAGTGGCTCGACCCTTCGCACCAGGCTGTGTGGGAGGCGGCCGAGTGTGTGTGTGTGTGTGTGTGTGTGTGTGGGGGTGAGTTGTGTGGACACCATAAAATGTAGCTCATCCAGCAGCTGACCTATGACTTTAAAAATACCACTGGAATTGCTTTAACTAGCCGTTTATGTGCGTGTGTGTGTGTGTGTGTGTGTGTGTGTGTGTGTGTGTGTGTGTTTGACATTTAGTAAGAAAGGAGGCTGAGGGGAAAAGACGTCTGCTGCCTGCATGTCTCAAAACATCCAGCTCTCGCTTGGGGCAAAAGGTCGCAAGTCACTTCCATTAAGACCCAACAACTAAACCCCTGAAGGTACACACACACACACACACACACACACACACACACACACACACACACACACGCACACGCAGGCTGAGGGGGGCCCAGCGCCATAAATAAACACATGAAAGCCGGGTTCTGTTTGGCCATTTCCCACATGGCAACACACCACAGTATTTATAACCCTAATGTCTAAAACAGAAGCTCGGACTGAGCGCTAACTCCAGACGCTAACGCCAGACGCTAATGCCACCGGTCTTAGATTTCCCGTTAGCATAGTTAGCGTGACCTCAGGAGAAAACATGTCCAGTGCTGCGTTTCAAATTCTCCCTTAATCCCTACACTTGAGAGCCATGTGCGCCACATAGCGCACCGTTACGAGCTGGAGCAGTGTGTGTGTGTGTGTGTGTGTGTGTGTGTGTGTGTGTGTGTGTGTTTCCAGAACCGGATGTGTTTTGTAGATTCTGGATGTCCCCCTTGTGCCCTTCACTATGTAGAGCGCCCAATAATCCAGGGAACAGAACCAGGGGGTCACGGAGACACCAACACAAATACCCTACACCTGGGCATGGGCGTGTTCCAAACCAAGTGCCCTACACGTTATATAGGGCAAATAAACAGCAGCAGCATTTTACAGAGGGCGTGTCCTAAACCTAAGCGTTCATTACTTCAACGCTCCCATGTGTTTGTGTGGGCGTGTCTTGTGCGGGCGCCGCCCACCATTAATATTTACTTTAAATAACAAATTATTCCATTATGGGCGTGTGTGTCCTACTTGCTTTAACGTACGCAGAAACAAAGTGGGCGTGTCCCAAACCAAAGGGTCTAAGACACATGGTTTGGGACACACCCACTCTGAGATAATTATGTTTATATATCCTATAAAATATATGTCTTAGATGCTTTATAGGATATATAAACATAAATTGTCTCAAAGTGGGCGTGTCCCAAACCATGTCTCGTAGATGCTTTATAGGATATATAAACATAAATTGTCTCAAAGTGGGCGTGTCCCAAACCATGTCTCGTAGATGCTTTATAGGATATATAAACATAAATTGTCTCAAAGTGGGCGTGTCCCAAACCATGTGTCGTAGATGCTTTATAGGATATATAAACATAAATTGTCTCAAAGTGGGCGTGTCCCAAACCATGTGTCGTAGATGCTTTATAGGATATATAAACATAAATTGTCTCAAAGTGGGCGTGTCCCAAACCATGTGTCTTAGATGCTTTATAGTCCATATAAACACAATTGTCTCAAAGTGGGCGTGTCCTAAATGAAATGCCCTATTCATATTATTGTACAAATAAATGGGACTATTCAAAAGTGGGCGTGTCCTAAACCATGTGACCTATTTACTTCATAGTACAAATAAACGCAAAGTGAGTTTATCCTGAACTATATAGTTTTTAGTTTTTTAGTACACAGGACAAATAAACATCATGATGTCATCACTCCAAAGTGGGCATGTCCTAAACCGCACATATTTTAACTGATCGTAGGGTTTTATCGTTCACGATACACGTTTTATCGTGTATTTATGTAACTATTACTGAGCG
>JACRUU010000004.1:3149351-3164351 GCA_030449085.1 Kryptopterus vitreolus
CGCGAGCGCAGCGCGAGGCGCACTCAAGCGCAGTCGGGGCGCTACTGGAACAACACGCTCACGAGCGGAGAGAGGAGGGGAACCCCACTGCGCATGCGCACGAGCTCTCCCCGCTGCCCTGCCGCGCCGATTGACACGCGTTGCCTGGATACATAATAAAATAAAATGGCGGATTTTATTGTCGAAAATGTATATATATATATATATATATATATATATATATATTTAAAAAATATATATACGCCAATTAACGCCGTTGGGTTAATCAATTAACGGGTTAATTAATTAATGAACGGAGAAGCACGTGACGTCATAAAGTTACCGTAGTGCAGTTTGCTCCAACCAGTGGCTCAGATTTCATCTTTTTAGTGACAAAAAAAAACAAAACAACAAACATTGATGAAACTGACGGCCAAAACGTAACCCCGCCTCCAAACACCGCCTCAACACGAAGCTACAAGTTTTCCGATGAAATTGTTCCAAGTATAAAGGATTAAAATTGTGTAGCACGAATCAGGTGCAAACATCCCTCTTCACCCCACCCGCACCTTGACATATACCAGACTAAATCCATAACCCCAGCCCCAAAACCTCATCCTCAACCCCAAAACCTCAACCTCATCCAATAGCTCCACCTTTAGTCCTCATAACCCCACCCTCACCCGGACATGTGCCACCCCAAGATCATAACCCCAGCCCCAAAACCTCATCCTCAGCCAATGACTCCACCTTTAGTCATCGTAATCCCACCCTCACCCAGACATGTGCCACCCTATATTCACTACCCCAGACCCAAAACCCCGCCCTCAACCCCAAACCCTCATCCTCAGCCAGTAACTCCACCTTTAGTCCTCATAACCACACCCTCACCCAGACATGTGCCACCCTAATATCACAACCCCAGCCCCAAAACCTCAACCTCAACCCCAAAACCTCAACCTCAACCCCAAAACCTCAACCTCAGCCAATAACTCCACCTTTAGCAATCGTAATCCCACCCTCACCCTAACATATCCCACTCTAACATCATAACCGCATCCCCAAAACCTCAACCTCAACCCCAAACCCTCATCCTCAGACAATAACTCCACCTGTACCCCTCATAATCCCACCCTGGCATGTGCCACCCTAATATCACAACCCCAGCCCCAAAAACTCCACCTTTAGCAATCGTAATCCCACCCTCACCCTAACATATCCCACCCTAAGATCACAACCCCAGCCCCAAAACCTCAACCTCATCCAATAACTCTACCTTTAGCAATCGTAATCCCACCATCATCCAGACATGTGCCACCCTAACATCATAAACGCATCCCCAAAACCTCAACCTCAACCCCAAACCCTCATCCTCAGACAATAACTCCACCTTTATACTTCATAACCCCACCCTCACCTTGACATATCCCACCCTAAAATCACAACCCCAGCCCTAAAACCTCAACCTCAGCCAATAACTCCACCTTTAGCCCTCGTAACCCCACCCTCACCCAGACATGTGCCACCCTAACATCATAACCGCAGCCCCAAAACAACCCCACCATCACACCTCTTTTTCATACCAAGAACCCCACCTACAACTCAATGCCATAACCCCCCCCCCACCCTTAATCCATAACCCCACCCCCAGCCCCTACATCTCCACCCATAACTCCACCCTAGAATTCTCCTAACATCTCCTAATAAAATGCGTATTATTGTTAAAAAGAAAGGAGACGCCGTTCTGTAGTGACTCGATAGGTCTTTTTTTTTGTTTTTTTTGACAAACAAATCGCCGTTATTCCGCGCCTTTTAAATTACAGGCCACTGTTTTTACAAATCGATAAACACAGAGGCATTGTGTTGTGTTTCGGACGACAAACAGGCGTTTAGCGCAGCGGCACACGCGATGTCAGCGCCGCTGCTACGGCGGTTTCGCCGTCTGGAACACCAGCCTTGTAATTATTTAGCAGCTGACTGTGATTATAGGTCATCTCCAAGCCTACACACTTCCTATTAAAACATCAGGCTTCCAGAAAAAAAAAAACCCACACACACACACACACACACACACACACAGACACTTACAAAGCCTGCAAATATGCAAAACATCACACACACACACTTTCTGTTGAGTTTGACCCAGAGTGCACTACTTGTTGTGAATAAAGGCCGCTAACACACGCCCCGTGTAGTGTACTTCACACACACTCACTTTTACACTTCAGCGTCAGTGTGTAAACACACCTGCGGAGACGAGGATGAAAAATAAATACACTTAATTACCTGCTAATTAACACGCGGATGAAAAAAAAATGAACTCGCAATCAGCGCTTAATTCACACAATAAAGAGCGCAGCTACACCTTCACACTCATTAAACATGGACAAAGCTATGAATATGCATCGTATGCTAATCTGTACACGCCCCTTATTTACCCCCTCCCCCCTGCCTCCCCCCCTCCCCTCCTGACTCCAGCGCTAGCTCTGAGCCGCCCCGATATCCTGATAGGATTCATTTAAACCTGAAGGAATTGATTTCGGCGTTGTCACGGCAACCGGCGTCGGTTTTCCTCGCTGATGTTTAACAAAACGCTTCGAGTCTGTAATGCTGAGTCGATGGCGCGTCGAGGTCGGGGGACTTTTATTTACGATGCCACAGAATCAGGTCCTACGTAGCTCCGCCCACTCAGCCAATTACCATGTCGGTTACTGACTGGTGTTCAGATGACCTCGATCAGCGTCCAATCAGAATTCTGATTGTCCGTTAACTTTGTACAGGGACGGGGCGTTTGTGAGAGAGAGAGATGGAAAGAAAGATGGAAAGAAAGAAAGACAAAGACTTAGATCATAAAAAAAGATAGAAATAAAGACAGATCAAAGAACGAATGAAAGAATGAATTAGATCAAAGAACAAAAGAAAGAAGAAAGGAAGAAAGAAAAAAGGAAAGAAAGACTTAGATCAAAGAACAAAAGAAAGAACGAAAGAACAAAGAAAGATCAGAGAAAGAAAGTCTTAGATCAAAGAATGAAATAAAGAAATACTTGTATCAAAGAATAAAAGAGAAATCCAAAAAAGAGAGAAAGACAGAAAGAAAGAACGAAAGAAAGATTTGATCACAATCACAACCTCACCACCACGACAAAATCATCACCATCATGACCTCATCATTATCACAACCTCACAATCTCATCACTGTTACAACCTCACAATCACAAACTCATCACCGTCACACCCTCATAATCACAACCTCATAATCACAATCTCATCACAACCACAACCTCACAATTACAACCTAATCACCGTCACAACCTCATAATCACAACGTCATCACAACCACAACCTCACAATTACAACCTAATCACCGTCACAACCTCATAATCACAACGTCATCACAATCACAACCTCACAATCACAACCTAATCACCATCACAACCTCATCACAATCTCACAATCACAACCTCATTACCGTCACAACCTCACAATCACAACCTCAACACAATCACAACCTCACAATCACAAACCACATCACCATCACAACCTCATCATCGTCACAACCTCATCACCATCACAACCTCACAATCACAACCTCATCACCGCCACAACCTCATAATCACAACATCATCATCACAACCTCACAACCAACCTCACAATCACAACCTAATCACCATCACAACCTCGTCACAACCACAACCTCATCACCGCCACAACCTCAACACCGTCACAACCTCATCACAACCGCTACCTCACAATCACAACTTCATCACCATCACAACCTCATAAACACAACCTCATCACTGTCACAACCACATCACAATCACAACCTCACAATCACAACCTCATCATCGTCACAACCTCATAATCACAACCTCATTGCCGTCACAACCTCACAATCTCATCACTGTTACAACCTCACAATCACAACCTCACAATCACAACCTCATCATCGTCACAACCTCATCACCATCACAACAACACACACCCGCACAATCACAACCTCACAAACTCACCATAAAACCTCATCACAATCATCAATCTCATCACCATCACAACCTCACAATCATGACCTCATCACCACTCGGAGATGTTATAAGGGTTCCTCAGATCTGTGAAGGTTCTGAAAGTGTAATTGGTCTGAAACTCTTCTTTAATAATCCATTCAATTACATATTAAATAATATTAATGACATTATTCCTCACTGTTCCTGTGCAATGTGTGTATGTGTGTGTGTGTGTGTGTGTGTGTGTATGTGTGTGATGTGTGTGTGTGTATGTGTGTGTGTGTGCGCGTGTTGTGTGTGATGTATGTGTGTGAATGTTGTGTGTGTGCGTGCGCGCGTGTTTGTGTGTGTTGTGTGTGTGTGTTTGTGATGTGTGTGTGTGTGTGTGTGTGTATGTGTGTGTGTGTGTGTGTGCGATGTTCTATCTCTCCGTTTTCTTTCTTTATTATCTCTCTCTGCTTCATGATGGTGTTAAATCAGGAGGGACAGACAGCTGAAAGGAGACCTCAGGCAAAACAGTAGTACAGAAACATCTCTCTCTCTCTCTAGCCATCTCTCTCTCTCTCTATCCATCTCTCTCTCTCTTCCCCCATCTGTCTTCTCTTTCTTTTCTCTCTGGAGCTTTCAGATCCTTCAGACATTCTGTATGTACCGCGTTTGATGCCTTTTGTTGTAAATCAGCTCCTTCAATCAAGACGTTCTTTCAACTCTGATACGTCTCTGAAATCCCGTCCTTCCCTCCGTCTGTCTGTCTGTCTGTCTGTCTGTCTGACGGATTCAGGAAGCACATGTCTGGCTTTTATTCCGTCTCCGACGCGCCGCCTTTCTCTCAACGCTGATTGAACGGAGGAACAGGATCTGTTTTTTTTTTTCCCGCTCCAGGTACACGCTGCTCTCCTTCTCTTCAGATCTGACATCCTTCCTCTGGATGGAGTTCGACTGAAGACACGTCGTGGTTCCGTCGCAGCATCCTGAATCTCTATGGAGTTAATAATAAGACTCCAGAACTTCCAGGATGGATCTAGAACGTCATTCTAGAACTTCAAAGCTGCATTTAATACCAGAACAAGCTCATCAAAATCACAACCTCACAATCACAAACCTCATCACCATCACAATCATCACAATCACACCTCACAATCACAATCATCACCATCACAAACTCATCATCATCACAACCTCATCACAATCACAATCTCATCACCATCACAAACCTCATTCAACATCACAATCTCATCACCATCACAACCTCATCACAATCACAATCTCATCACCATCACAAACCTCATCACCATCACAAACTCATCATCATCACAAACCTCATCACAATCACAACCTCATCACAATCACAACCTCATCACCAACACAAACCTCTTTACCATCACAACCGCATCACAATCACAATCTCATCACCATCACAACCTCATCACCATCACAAACCTCATCACCATCACAATCTCATCACCATCACAAACCTCATCACCATCACAATCTCATCACCATCACAAACCTCATCACAATCATCACCATCACAAACCTCATCACCAATCACAACCTCATCACAATCACAACCTCATCACCAACACAAACCTCATCACCATCACAATCTCATCACAATCACAACCTCATCACCAACACAAACCTCATTACCATCACAATCTCATCACAATCACAATCTCATCACCATCACAAACCTCATCACAATCACAAACATCATCACCATCACACATCACAAATCATCACAATCACAACTATCACATCACAACCTCATCACAATCACAAACCTCATCACCATCACAACATCATCACAATCACAACCAATCACAACCTCATCACAATCACAAACCTCATCACCATCACAATCTCATCACCATAGCAACATCATCACAATCACAACCTCATTAACATCACACCATCACCATCACAACCTCATCAATACCACAACCTCATAATCACAAACCTCATCAGAACCTCACAATTACAACCTCATGACAATCAATAGCTCATCACAATCACATCACCATCACAACCTCACAATCACAACCTCATCACAATCACAATCTCATCACAATCACAACCTCATCACCATCACAAACCTCATCACCATCACAACCTCATCACCATCACAACCTCACACCTCACAATCAATCACAATCACAACCTCATCCCATCACAAACCTCATCACAATCAAACCTCATACAATTACAATCTCATCACAACCTCACAATCTAATCACCATCACAACCTCATCACAATCACAAACCTCATCACAATCACAAACTCACACATCACAAACCTCATCACAATCACAACCTCATCAAAACCTCATCACATCATCATCACCATCACACAACCTCATCACAATTACAAACCTCATCACAATTACAACCTCACAATCACAACCTCATCATAATCACATCCTCATCACAATCACAACCTCACAATCACAACCTCATCAATCCTCATCATCACAATCACAAATCACAACCGTCACAAACTCACCGTCACAACCTCATCACAATCACACCCTCATCACAATCACAACCTCATCATAATCACAACCTCATCACAATCACAACTTCACAATTACAACCTCTGTGTGTGTGTGTGGGGGTGGGGGGGGGGGTTAGGATAATGAAACATGAAGATCATGAAGATTTCTAGAGCATTTTTATAACTTGCCACCAGGTGGCAGCACAAGACCGCACGCACAGTCACAGGGAGCACCGACCGTCACAAGCCCAAAAAAAAAAAAGGACCTGTGATGTTATCACGTACGGAAGGCTCCCGTGACACCCGTGACGAGTCGTTAAGGGCCGGAAGTCCCTCATGCTTGCGCGCGATCCACGACGCCCTCGTCCTGAAAAGGAACGATCCGAAGAAAAGACGTTCCGGAAAAGGATTCCCGAAAGATACTAAATAGAGCTTTATGAAAGGCCCGGAACCTCATGATCATGGATGTTCTCCAGCTGTTTCACTACTACTTCTACTTCCTTCACGCATGATCTGTAATGTTGTTTTCTTTTTTTGAACGCGGACGGAATTCTCGGAATGCCGAAACAAATCCCGAGACAAACTCCCTGAGGAAAGGGGGGGGGGGGTTTGCCATGACGTCAAATCAGGCACGAGCGTTTGTGATTCGTCAGTGAGGGTTGATGTGGTGTAAGAGGCATAAAGCACACACCACACACACACACACACACACACACAGAGGTTTATTTCTTTCCGTATGGAGCCTCTGGAGCGTTTTATGTTCTGAAAGTGCTCTATAAGACGCCGGAGAAAGCGACTCCCATATTTCTGCTCCACATGAATATTTATAAACGCCGCGCCGCTGATGAGTGATTTCTCATTTCCAGCCCGTTTCCCTGCGCCGCTACTACAGCCATTAAAAAATGGATCAGAGCGAGAGCGAGAGAGAGAGAGAGAGAGAGAGGAGAGAAGGAGAGGAGGAATAATATGTGGCATGATTTTTCTCCTCCGTAACAGAATTTTCCCGCCTTAACGAGATAAAAGTAAACGCCGCGGTGACTCACGGAGTGTGAAAGGCGTCCAAGAATGAATTTTTCATGCGCGCTGGTAATTTAATACGTCGCGGCACCAATTTATCAGCTTTCCGTGTCGTCGTCGTGTGTTTCTTTTCTTTTTTTTTTTTTTTTTTCCTCTTACTCTTTTTTTTTTTTTTTTCTTTTCATTTCTTTTTGTTTTATTTCCGGGAGAATAACAAGTGTATGATCTCGGTTCTCGCCGCTGAAAAGCGGTGAGCCTGTTAGCCTGAGCTCTCTCTCTCTCTCTCTATCTTTCTTTCTTTCTCTTTCTCTCTCTTGGTCTTTCTCGTCTCGGATAAAAGGCGCTCACGCTGGCTTTGGAAAAAAGGAAAGAGAAAAAAAAAGTCCCCGGAGTGATTTAAGCTTCTCTCGTCTTCGCGAGCGACGCCGACGCCGCCATCTTCTCGCCTCAAAGGTGGAGCGCGACGTTTAGACGATGCTAAACACAGAGGGACCGGAGGGCACGGGGGGCCCGAGGATGGAGGTTGGGGATGAAACGAGGGATGAAGGAGCGGCTGCGGGGCCCCTCGGGAAAAAAAAAAAGAAAAAAAGGCTCCTGTGATCGTCTTGTGATCTTTTTTAAAGCGGCGATAAGCGACGCGGTTCCTCATAAATGATGACCTTCAGATTACAGGAGGAACCGGATCAGGAACCCGAAGAGCTTCAGAGGCGAAATCGCTCATCGAATAAAAAACAAAAGCAAGGCGTCATAAACGTCGTGTTTACGGCGAAGCGTCGAGCAAAAAAAAAAACAAACAAACACACAAATTCGTTCATTAACGATGCGGAAGGGGGCGGAGTTTCCTTAATTGACAGATTTTATGACAACAATCTGCTCATTATTATTATTATTATTAACATTTAAATATAAATGTAAATATATTATAGTATATTATATTATGAAGTAGTGGATCTTTCATCCATTCATTATCTTCTATAGCTTTATCGATCTTACCCGGTCACGGGAGTCTGTGTATATCTCGCGTCTATGGCATAGGCAGGATACACCCTGAATGGATGCCGACCATCAACACACACACAATTCCGACATAGGACAATTTACAGGGCCATCAACCTACCGTGCATGTTTTTGACCGGGGGAGAACCGGCGAACCGGAGAAAAACCCCCTGAGGACGGGGAGAACATGACAAACTCCACACACACATGAGATGGGAATCGAACCCCCGGATCCCTGGCGTGTGAGGAATGTGCTAACCACTAAACCACCGTGGCCAAAGTGGATCTTAAAGCTTAGAATTTCAAATAATTTTAATAATTATAATTGTAATATTTTTTTATAATAATAATAATAAAAATAATAATAATAATGGGGCACGGTGGTTTAGTGGTTAGCACGTTCTCCTCACACCTCCAGGACCCGGGTTCGATTCCCGTCTCGGCCATGTGTGTGTGGAGTTTGTGCATGTTCTCCCCGTGTCTCAGGGGGTTTTTCTCCGGGTTCTCCAGTTTCCTCCCCGGTCCAAAAACCGGGTGGTTTGTGTGTGTGTGTGTCCTGTGATGGGTTGGCATTCCATCCAGGGTGTATCCTGCCTTAATGCCCATAGACGCCTGAGATAGACAGAGACTCCCCGTGCCCGAGGGAAGATCGGATAAAGCGGTAGAAGATGGATGAATGAATGAATGAATGAAACCCATTTGCAAATGAAACGAATTTAGGACTAAAACAAATACAACGATGAAACCACAAATCTGGAATTGGAACTTTTCCTGAACTGAAACGAATCCGGATCTGAAGCGGCGTGTGGAAACAAAGCGCATCAGGAAGAGACAATACTATACGAGTGGCACGAATCTGGAAGTGGAACGTTTTTTTTTTTTATGAAACCAATTTGGCACTCAAGTGGTCCTGATCCCAAACTAATATGGGCCTGACCCAAATTCGGCACTGAAACCAAAGTCAAACAAATACAAACAACTTTGTAAATGAAACAAATCCGGAAGTGAAACAGATCTGGATCGGAATCCATTTTTGTAAACGCAATGCACCTGAAACCAATCAATAACTGTTTCTTTAAATGAAACGAATCCGGATCTGAAGCGTTATGGCGATCGCAGCGTATCCGGAAGCACTTTGTAAACGACACAAATCCGGATCTGAAGCGTTATGGCGATCGCAGCGTATCCAGAAGAACTTTGTAAACGACACAAATCCGGATCTGAAGTGTTATGGCGATCGCAGCGTATCCGGAAGCACTTTGTAAATGAAACGAATCCGGATCTGAAGCGTTATGTGGATCGCAGCGAATCCGGAAGAACTTTGTAAATAAAACGAATCCGGATCTGAAGCGTTATGTGGATCGCAGCGTATCCGGAAGCACTTTGTAAATGACACAAATCCAGAAGTGAAACGTTTCCTGAAACAAACCTGGATCGAAAACGAAAGCGGGAGTGGCACGAATCTGGAAGTGAACTCGTGAAAGCGTTTTACTGCACAGCATGAAATCTGGAAATGAACTGAATCTAGATGGGGGGGGAAGGAGGGGGGAAGGGGGGGAAGGGGAGGGGGGGGGAAAGGGGGGGTCTGGTGGTAGAATTTCCAGGATCCTCCTCTGACCCGGTGCTCCGTGATCCTGCAGGAGACTCACTCAGTGTGTGTGTGTGTGTGTGTGTGTGTGTGTGGTGTGTGTGTGTGTGTGTGTGTGTGTGTGAGGTATAAAGCTCCAGCAGTAGTGCTGGTGATGATGATCTGTTATCACGAGGAACAGAGAGGAGGCGAGGAAAAGAGGCAGAGCGAGATTAAATCTAAGGTCACCGAAGCCACGCTGTAATCTATTCAGAGACAAACGCCGGGTCTCCAAAGCGCATTTGTTACGCGGCCCTGCGGTTTTAACGGCCGCCGTTATGGCATCATTTCTCATCATTAGCGAGCTTAAATCGATGTAGCAACCGGAGGGTCGGCACTGAGAACACGACCGGGGGCGGGGTGTGTGTGGTGTGTGTGTGTGTGTGTGTGTGGGCACCTTCACTGCCAAATATACACACACACCACACACACACACACATATCCAAAATGAAAAAACCCTCACTGCATTTCCTGAAACAGGTTATTAGCAGACGTGATGCTAACGCTAACGGCACCGCGTTAGCATCGCGTCGGCGCGGGAGCGTTTTTTTTTTTTTATATCCTTTAGGTTTATCCATGCTAGCGCTCCCTAAGATTCATGACGAGCATCCGGGGGATTTAATTACACACTTCAGTATGCGGAGATTACACCGTCGCCATGGAAACGTGGCCGAAGGTGCGAGGAGGAGAAGGGCGGAGCCACAGCAGTCCAAGTACTGCGACGTCATAGCAAGAAAAAAAAAAAACGCGGTTAGCATCAAAACCGCTCCGGCGGTGTTAAACAGCCAGTAAAGTCGCTCGCTGGCGTTTAGCATGTCGGTTACCATGGCAACCCGTGGCGCACTCTTTCGAAGTGAGCAAATCTTGTAAACAAAAACAAATAAATAAACTATTTGCGGATAATCAGAGCTAGTTTAGCAGCTATTGGTGTGTATGCAAATGAACTTGTAGGGGGCGTGTCCTACATTTGCATGCTCATTTGCATATTCACAGGTTTGAGTATTATTCGTACGTTGTATCTCTCCATCGTATCCCTGCTTCTGATCCCTCCGTTATATCCCTCCATCGTATCCCTACTTCTGATCCCTCCATATCCCTCCATCGTATCCCTACTTCTGATCCCTCCATCGTATCCCTACTTCTGATCCCTCCATATATCCCTCCATCGTATCCCTACTTCTGATCCCTCTGTTATATATCCCTCCATCGTATCCCTACTTCTGATCCCTCCATGTTATATATCCCTCCATCGTATCCCTACTTCTGATCCCTCCGCCCTCCGTTATATATCACTCCATCGTATTACTATACTTCTGATCCCTCTGTTATATCACTCCATCGTATCCCTCTCGTATCTTCTTCTGATCCCTCTGTTATATCATCATCCATCGTATCCCTACTTCTGATCCCTCTGATCCCTCCGTTATATCCCTCCATCGTATCCCTGCTTCTGATCCCTCTGTTATATATCCCTCCATCGTATCCCTACTTCTGATCCCTCTGTTATATCCCTCCATCGTATCCCTACTTCTGATCCCTCCGTTATATCCCTCCATCGTATCCCTACTTCTGATCCCTCCGTTATATCCCTCCATCGTATCCCTACTTCTGATCCCTCTGTTATATCCCTCCATCGTATCCCTACTTCTGATCCCTCTGTTATATCATTCGTATCCCTCGTATCCCTCCATCGTCCCTACTCTGATCCCTCCATTTATACCCCTCATCCCTATCCCTACTTCTGATCCCTCTGATCTCCCTCCATCGTATCCCCTCCATCGTATCCCTATTCTGATCCCTCCATCGTATCCCTACTTCTGATCCCTCTGTTATATATCCCTCCATCGTATCCCTACTTCTGATCCCTCCATCGTATCCCTACTTCTGATCCCTCTGTTATATATCCCTCCATCGATCCCTACTTCTGATCCCTCCTTATATCCCTCCATCGTATCCCTACTTCTGATCCCTCCGTTATATCCCTCCATCGTATCCCTACTTCTGATCCCTCCATTGTATCCCTACTTCTGATCCCTCCGTTTTATATCCCTCCATCGCATCCCTACTTCTGATCCCTCCGTTATATCCCTCCATTGTATCCCTATTTCTGATCCCTCCATCATATTTTCCTCTTCCTCACTCCTCCGTTATTGCTCTATTCCATATCCCTCCTTCATATCCCTCTTCAATATACCTCCACATCCTCATCCCTCCATTATGCATTTCTTTCATATCCTTCTCCTCCTCATCCCTCCATCATACCCCGCATCCCTTCTATCCCGCTTCCTCATCCTGCTATCATATTCCTCCTCCATAGCACTCATTATCCTCAATCCTCCGTTATATCTCTCTTCCATATCCCGACTCCTCATCCCTCCATCATTTCCCTCTTCCATATGCCTCCATCGTATCTCTCCTCATCTTCATCCGTCCATCATATCCCTCTTCCTTATGCCTCCATCGTATCTCTCCTCATCTTCATCCCTCCATCATTTCTCTCTTCCATATGTCTCCATCACATCTCTCCTCATCTTCATCCCTCCATCGTATTATTCATGAGGTTTTTTAATGGATTCTGCATGTCATGAGTATACAGGTAAAGCCAGTTTGGTGTTCAAGCAAGTGTGTGTGTGTGTGTGTGTGTGTGTCCTTACACGTCTTATCATGCCCAACACGGATTTCCATGTCTTTTACACGGGTGATTTTGCATAAGCCACTTTGCGTAGAGCGGGGGAAGGGTAAACCGAGGATGGACTGGTGAAGGAACGAGAAGAAAAAAAACAACAGAAGAGTGTGTGTGTGTGTGTGTGTGTGTGTGTGTGTGTGTGTGTCTGTGTTTCTCCTCATTCACCATATGTTGCTGTGTTTCACACAGGAGGAACTCAACACGGACATGGACGCTCGCCTCCTTTCTCCCTTCCTTCTTCTTCTACTTGTCTTTTTTTCCTCCCTCTCTCTCTCCCTCTCTCTCTCCCAGCAGCCCTTTCTGCCTCCGCCTGCGTTAGATATGCTAATCCTCTGGCATTCAGGAGACGCCAGAGCGACAGATTCGGTCCTCCCTGCAGAGAGCCACAGCAGCTCCAGAGGTGCATAATGAAACCCCTGCAGGAGGAGCGAGGGATGATCGGAGGAGGGGGAGAACGAGTGCGCAGGGATGTGAAACACTGACACAAAGGAAAAACAGAGCGAGAGAGAGAGAGAGAGGCCAGGGCAGAAAAGACGGTCACGTTTATCCACCACGTTAACGACAGCGTACGTCCTGCTGGCTAATCACCAGAAATGACGACGTCGTTTATACGTCGCGAGCGCCGTCCTTTTAACAGCTAGCTAACAGCCTGTGGCGCCGCTAACGACGCGCAAAACCGTATAAGAAATCCGCTTCGACGTCTTCAACGTTAACGACGTCTTAAATCCGATCATTTTAGTAAATAGCGCAGACTAAAAACAACAACAACAAAGCTAGCAAAACGTGTACAATTAGCATACGCTATGACATTTCGTAGCTAGCCTTACAGTCTGGCGGCAAAACCTGCTCGGAAAAAGTACGACGTTAGCATTTAGCGGGAAAAAAAATAAAATAAACATTACCATATCGAATGTTATGTTGAAAATACTGCCTGGTGATTACCGATTAGCCTGCGATTAGCACACAATTAGCACCGGACGCGTAACGTGAAAGTGAGCTAATTCGTTAAGCTAAACCAGGATTGTCGCCACGACGACGGTGTGTCGTTTCCTCGTTGCGGAGATGAACCGATTAAAAGGCTGCAGCGATTAGCGCGACGCCAAACAGATCGGATTTCAGGATGAGTTTAGCGGCTAAACCCTGAGGGGAGGGAGAGCGGTGATTAGCCGTGACAGGCTAGTCACACACACACACACACACACAAAAAAACAACAACATGCTAGTCTCAGGTTACATTAGCGCATCTGACCTGAGGGAGAGAGGGAAAGAGAGAGAGACGGTAATGGAATAAATAAAAACAAACGAGGGATCCACAGATAAACGACATCCGTATCGCGTTATGACGTCCCTCGGTTAGCATCTCAGGTTGGAATTGAATACGGGAGGCTAATCGCGTTCCAGTGCGCCTGCTAGCAATACTTTATAAACGGTGTATACTTTATGCGACTAGGCAAATTAGCCTAGCGCATGCTAATGCCGCTATCCATACAAAGACAGGCGTTTAACGTTTCGTCTGTCGGAACTAGCTAGCGATTAGCGCGTTTATATAGGCGGGGGGGGGTTGCGTCAACCTGTAAGCAGACGACGCTAGCAGAAAGCAAGGCTAACGCTGTTAATCAGTGGGGTCGCGACCCCGGCGTGTTTCCTGCTGGCGCCGCTAGCGCTAAGAGGTTTCGCCCGTCTTGTTCAATCAATGGAAGTCACGCTGCTAATTACTGAAACAACAACCAGACTAGCGCTTTTCTAAATGAATGCTACGTCCCCGCGGTGCACGATATGGATTAGCCACTTTAGCTAGCGTCTATCGCTCTCTCTCTCTCTCTCTCGCTCTCTCGTTCCATCTGGAGTCCAGACTGACAGCGAGTCCCCCGGGGGCCCGAGCTTTAAAGACTCCGAGCACTCATCCCCGAGGTTGGAGGGAGGTCTTTTTAACCCCGACACACAAACGCCAAACCCCTTCCCTCCCATCCCTCTCTCCGCTTCACCCTCCCTCGTGCCCCCGAGGGACAGGAGGAGAAGAGGGAGGGGTGATGGAAGAGAGGATGGAGGGATAATAGAGGACAGGAGACAGAGGGCAAGAGGTTCTTCTTCTCTAATTAGCGCTACAGAGCCCAGGAGACCTGCTGAGCTTCTGACACCCGCTGCGTATCCCTCCATCATATCCCTACTTCTTATCCCTCCGTCATATCCCTACTTCTTA
>JACRUU010000004.1:3169351-3194351 GCA_030449085.1 Kryptopterus vitreolus
TTTGGGGTTAAAGCCTGTGGGGGTTACCGTGGTAACAGTGAGGTTTTGGGGTAAAACCTGTGGGGGTTACCGTGGTAACAGTGAGGTTTTAGGGTTAAAACCTGTGGGGGTTACCGTGGTAAAAGTGCGGTTACTGTGTAACAGGGGTTTTGGGGTTAAAACCGTGGGGGTTACCGTGGTAAAAGTGCGGTTACTGTAGTAACAGGGGGGTTTTGGGGTTAAAACGTGTGGGGGTTACCGCGGTAACATTGAGGTTAAAACCTATGGGGGTTACCGTGGTAACAGTGAGGTTTTGGGGTTAAAACCTGTGGGGCTTACTGTAGTAACAGGGGGGTTTTGGGGTTAAAACCTGTGGGGGTTATGTGGGGGTTAACGTGGGGGTTACGGTAACAGTGGGGTCAGGTTTAACATTGGGGTTAAAACCTATGGGGGTTACCGTGGTAACAGTGAGGTTTTGGGGTTAAAACCTGTGGGGGTTACCGCGGTAACAGTGAGGTTTTGGGGATAAAACCTGAAGCAGATCCCGGTAAAGGGGAATTTCAAGGCTGTGATTTGACGAACCTGGAAGACGCTGCAAAAAGCAGGTGAATGGATTTGCAGTCGATTAGAAAGTGTAGAAGCTGTCATCAGCACGGCGTGAAACCGGAGTCGAGAGCGAGAACTTCCTCGTTATTTTCTGCATCTGATGTTTATTTCGCTTTTTTTTTTTTTTTTTCCTCGGGTCCAATCAGAGCGGATCTCTCGAGCGCACGCTGACAGCTGCGACAGCCGGGCGACAGATCCGGAGGTGTGTAAACAACCTGTGTGTGTGTGTGTGTGTGTGTGGTGTGTGTGTGTGTGTGTGTGTGAGGAAGACAAGGGATGGATCGTGACAAATTCACGAGTAAATTTCCCCGCTGCTTTGGTGTCAGCGCGAGAGACATGAGGCCTCACGGGACGACGGCGGAACAAGATGTCGCCTGTCGCAGGAGCGGTGTCTGAAAATAAATAACAACGAGCGTGATTTGGGTTTTACTTGTCAACTGCATTGAGGTTTTATTTATTTATTTGTTTGTTCGTTTATTTATTTATTTGGTTGAGATTGATGCGACGCGGGTCCTCGGGGACGAGTCTTCCCACTCTGCAAACAGATGTGCAGCATTTTTCCCTGGCAGATTTTCTTTCCTTTTTTTTTCCCCTCCTTTTACATAAAAAAAAAAAAATGCAAGTTCTCAGGAGGATTCTCAGCGTTGTGTTTAACACGAGAGAGAGAAAGAGAGAGAGAGAGAAAGAGAGAGAGATGTTGTAAGACAGTCGTTCAGGAGATCGTCAAACAACTAACACTGTAGTGAAAGGAAGTTTGTATAGTGTAGCGTATACTGCGTATAGTGTAAAGTATAGTGTGTATAGTTTAAAACACTGTGTATATCGTATAAAGCATAGTGGTGTATAGTGTGGAGTATAGTGAAGAGTATAGTAAAATGTAGTGTGGAGTACAGTGTGTATAGTGTAGCGTATAGTGCGTGTAGAGTGTAGAGTGGTGTAGAGTATAGTGTGTGAGTATAGGGTGTATATAAAGTACAGTGTAGTGTATAGAGTGTGTGTATAGTGTATATAGAGTAGAGAATAGTGTGTGTATGATGTATAGGGTGTTTATAGTGTAGTGTATATAGTGGACGGTATAGTGTGTGTATAGTGTATAGTGAAGAGTGCAGTGTGTACAGTGTAGAGTAGTGTGTAGTCTGTGTATAGTGTAGAGTATAGCAGGTGTATGGTGTAGATGATGTTGTGTGTATAATGTAAACTATACAGTGTAGTGTGTATGTTCTTGGTTGCAATTTTAGCAATAAAGAAGGGTCCTTTTTCTAAAAAAGAAAAACAGATGACTTGTTCATTTTAAGAGACGTCTTATGTCATCTCTCTTAATAAGTATCGCTGTTTAATGCAGAAAAAGTATCTTTTTATCTGATAGTGAATAGTATAGTGTGTATAGTGCATAGTATATTGTGTATAGAGTATAGTGTAGTGTATAGTAAAGTGTATGTTATAGTGTGTATAAAGTATAGTGTATAGTATAGTGTGTATAGAGAATAGTGTATAGTATAGTGTGTATAAAGTATAGTGTATAGTATAGTGTGTATAAAGTATAGTGTGTATAGAGCAGGGATCACCAACCTTTTTGTAACTGAGAGCTACTACATGGACACCGAGTCATATAAAGGGCTACCAGTTTGAAATACTCCTCTGAAATAACAAATTTACCTTTAGTTATATATTATTATTATTATTATTATTATTAATGATACTCATTTATCTATGTAAATACACTTGACAGTGACTATCAACAACGAATTAACTACATTTTACATTATAGACGCATCTCACTGATGAGTTGTGCACTTTTTATAGCAAGCCTGAGAGCTACTCATGTGCTCCTTGGGGGCTACCTGGTGCCCACGGGCACCACGTTGGTGACCCCTGGTATAGAGTATAGTGTATAGTATAGTGTGTATAATGTATAGTGGTTATATAGTGTTTATATAGTGTGTATAGAGTTAGTGTATAGTATAGTGTGTATAAAGTATAGTGTATAGTAAAGTGTATGGTATAGTGTGTATAAAGTATAGTGTATAGTATAGTGTGTATAATGTATAGTGTATAGTATAGTGTGTATAAAGTATAGTGTATAGTATAGTGTATATAGAGTATAGTGTATAGTATAGTGTGTATAGTGTATAGTGTGGTGTATATAGTGTTTAGTATAGTGCATCATATAGTGTGTATAGAGTATAGTGTATAGTATAGTGTGTATAATGCATAGTTTGGTGTATATAGTGTTTAGTATAGTGCATGGTATAGTGTGTATAGAGTATAGTGTATAGTATAGTGTGTATAATGCATAGTTTGGTGTATATCGTCTTTAGTATGGTGCATGGTATAGTGTGTATAGAGTATAGTTTATAGTATAGTGTGTATAATGCATAGTTTGGTGTATATAGTGTTTAGTATAGTGTGTATAGAGTATAGTGTATAGTATATTGTGTATTATACATAGTTTGGCGTATATAGTGTTTAGTATAGTGCATGGTATAGTGTGTATAGAGTATAGTGAATAGTAAAGTGTGTATAAAGTATAATGTATAGTATAGTGTGTATAGTGTATAGTACAGTGTGTATAGAGTATAGAGGACAGTATAGTGAATGGTATAGTGTGTATAATGTATAGTATAGTGTATAGTGTGCACAGTGCATAGTATAGTGTGCATAGAGTATAGTGTATAGTATAGTGTGTGTGGAGTATAGAGTACAGTATAGTGCATAGTACAGTGTGTATAGAATAGAGTGTATTGTGTAGTGTGTAAGACTTTGTAAGAGACACACAATGCAGCCGCGGCATCTCTATTTGTTCAGCAATCATCTCAACAAGGTTTAAGGAGAACCAGCTGTGTGGAAGAGTGTGTTTGAGGTCAGGAACCGTGTAGTGTGTGTGTGTGTGTGTGTGTGTGTGTGTGTGTGTGTGTGCGAGAGTCGCGGCAGCTTCCTTTTATTCCAAGATATATCACATTATCATAACACTCATCTGGCAGAAACACGTCTCGAGCGAACGCATCCGCCGAGTGAACAACAATCACAAGACAAAAAGGGGCGTGGCCTATTAAGATTGAACGCTTGCTAGTTTCATTCCTTGCAGTACAACCGAAATGCATTAGCGGTGATACACAGCTAGCTATCGCCATGTTACTACTCTGCATGGGAGGACGCCGCAGCAGGACCGCACAGGATTGGTTGGTTTTGATGACATCATCGCATTGTTTCTTACCAGAACCTTCCACCGAGCAGCAATTTTCACAGGAAACACTTTTCATACACACACACACACACACTGACGTTCCAGAAAACATCTGGATGAGACCCCTCCTCCAACCCCACAGCGCTCGGTAAACACCGCCTTCTGGAAAGTTTTAACTAATTATACGTTCTGAAATGCTATTAATGTTCCAGGCCAGGTTCAGAAATCCGATGTAGGCCAGACCACAACGCAATCTCCCTCGACCATCAACACGAGAGTCAGCGAACAGCTCGGGTCTGAGGCCCGCCGCATTCCACCCTGGAGACGGAGCGCGTCTGTGTGTGATTTAGCTTCCAGTTCCAGTGTGACACAGTTTAAAGAGCTCTAATTGAGAACAGAACGGAGGGATAAAAGCAAGGGAGAGAGAGGGAAAAAAAATCACACGTCGTGTCCTCTCCCCCTGCGCTCTTTAGTCTGAGGGAAGGAAAAAAAATATGCAAGGGAAAAAAAAAAAAAAGAAAAAAAGGGCCTCTGAGGAGGTTCGGAGCCAAGTGCACTTCATTTCAGCGCTAGTTCTTCCTGCAGACTCGACGCTAAATCTCCCCCAAGTCCAAAACCACATGGCTTTATCCTAAAACAACCGACCGCAGCGATATGAAAGCTAACACTTTCACAGGAAGTGAATAGACTAAGACAAGCAGAGAGGTCAGAAAATGGAAGAGCGGCGCTAGCTTAGCGATGTCTTGTCCGCAACGTAGCAGTCTAGCTTTAAAATGAAGCTAAGCTAAGCTAAGACCTACTGTAGCATCACCATGTCTAACATACTAATGATGCCAAATACTACGGGGATACTTATTTATGAACTTACCAATAGGACACATTAATAGTCAGGGGGCGGGGCTACCTGATCATGAAGCATTTTAATAGGAGACCAGTGAGATCAATGGTAAATGGGCGGGGCTACTTGATCACGAAGCATTTTAATAGGAGACCAGTGAGATCAATGGTAAGGGGGCGGGGCTACTTGATCATGAAGCATTTTAATAGGAGACCAGTGAGATCAATGGTAAATGGGCGGGGCTACTTGATCACGAAGCATTTTAATAGGAGACCAGTGAGATCAATGGTAAGGGGGCGGGGCTACTTGATCATGAAGCATTTTAATAGGAGACCAGTGAGATCAATGGTAAATGGGCGGGGCTACTTGATCATGAAGCATTTTAATAGGAGACCAGTGAGATCAATGGTAAATGGGCGGGGCTATTTGATCATGAAGCATTTTAATAGGAGACCAGTGAGATCAATGGTAAATGGGCGGGGCTACTTGATCACGAAGCATTTTAATAGGAGACCAGTGAGATCAATGGTAAATGGGCGGGGCTACTTGATCACGAAGCATTTTAATAGGAGACCAGTGAGATCAATGGTAAGGGGGCGAAGCTACTTGATCACGAAGCATTTTAATAGGAGACCAGTGAGATCAATGGTAAATGGGCGGGGCTACTTGATCACGAAGCATTTTAATAGGAGACCAGTGAGATCAATGGTAAATGGGCGGGGCTACTTGATCATGAAGCATTTTAATAGGAGACCAGTGAGATCAATGGTAAGGGGGCGGGGCTACTTGTTTCTAAACATTTTGATAGGACACAGGTGAGATTATTGGTAAATGGGCGGGGCAACTCGTTTATAAGCGTTTTCATTTTAATAGGACACAGGTGAGATCAATGGTAAGGGGGCAGGGCTACTTGTTTATAAACATTTTAATAGGACACAGGTGAGATGAATGGTAAGTGGGTGGGACTACATGTTAATAAACATTTTAATAGGATACAGATGAGAATAATGGTAAGGGGCGGGGCTACTTGCTTCCAATAGGACATAGATAAGAATAACTGTAGGTAGGCGGGGCTATTTTCTTACGAACCGTCAAATAGGACATTGCAAATTAATGGGTCTAATGATTTTTTTTTACCTTTTAATGAGACAGGTGAGGTTAATAGTAAGTAGGCGGAGCTTTTTTCTTTTTATGAACCTTTTAATAGGAAGGAGGTGAGATTAAAGGTAGGTGGGCGGGGCTACTTGTTTATGAACCTTTTAATAGGGCACAGGTAAAATGAATAGTAAGTGGGTGGGGCTACTTGTACGCCACGCTCCTCTTTTGTCTTCCTTTTTTCATTCGTTTCTCTCGCTTTCTCACATTCTGTCCAGGTTTCATTTCCCATCTGTCAGCTTTTTTCTTTTCTTTTTTTTCCCCTCTCTGTCATTCTCTCTTTCTCTCTCTCTCCCTCTCATTATTATATAGTTACGGTAGTTATTGAAGAACTCATTTCTTATTTATTAGATGCTAACCAACGAGTGCATCTCCTGACAGTCATGTTAATGACCCCTCTCTCTCTCTCTCTCTCTCTCTCTCTCTCTCTGTCTGTCTGTCTGTGCAGACGGGATGTACAAGGGGAGGGGGAGAGAATGGAGGGAGGGAGGAGACCCGAGGGAACAGCCGAAGGCAGACAGACAAATATCCAGTGACAGGTGTGTGATTAAATCAAAGCTACAGCCGTAAGTGCTGAAGTATCGACCTGTCACTCGCAATCTACAGCCCAGTGACACACACACGCGCACACAAGCGCACACACACACACACACACACACACACACATTGGACGTGTCCCAAACCACACGTCCCTGTTCACTATTCACCTTACAACACTGTAGGGCGTGTCCCAAATCTCTCTCTCTCTCTCTCTCTCTCTCTCTCTCTCTCACACACACACACACACACACACACACACACAGGAGTTCAGACTTTACAATTTCGCTATATATCTGAGATGATGAGGCGTCTGAGATGACGGTTCGTTAGCGCATGCTGAATTTTAACGAGGCTGCAACAAGCTCCTCAAAATCCCCTAACCCCTACAGTCCACCTTCATCTGTCTGTGTGAGAGAGATTTGGGACACGTCCAGGCGGATTGATGACTGTGGCAACGTGGCCTATATAGTGAATAGTGAGTACAGCGTGTTGGTCGGGGCACCCCCTCAACGACAGTGTTCATGTGCCCTGAATATTGAACACTTTGGGAAACGCCCTCAATGAGGTGTTCAAGTAGCCCATGAAGATTATAGTGATTAGAGTGTGTGATTTGGGACATGTCCACTGTAAATGTTTTCGTTTTTCCCTAAATAGTGAACAGGGGATATCATTTGGGACACACCCATAGAGATAATATGCATATGGCCTATATAGTGAATAATGCGTATAGCTTGGGACACGCTCACAATGAGGTGTTTATGTGCCCTATACAGTTTATACTGAGTGCATAGGGCATGTTGCCCACAATGCAGGGTTTATATGGCCTGTAGAGTGAATAGTGAATAGTGTGTGGTTTGAGACTCAAGTCTCAAGTAATAATATATTTGTTCCCTATTTAGTGTTTAGTGCATGTATTTGGGACACACCCCCACAATTCCACTCTGATAATGTTTTCATGCCCTAAACAGTGATGGTTTGGGACACACCTACAATGGCCTATACAGATATGCCCTATAGTGAGTATAGTGAGTTTGTGGTTTGGGACACGCTCATTGTAATGTTTTCAGTCCCTAAAGAGTGCATAAGGTATACGGTTTGGGACACGCCTGCAGTGGTGTTATATGTGCCCTATATAGTGAAAGAGTATGAGTTGGGACACACCCACTGTGATGATGTATACATGGCTTATCTAGAGAATAGTCAGTAGGGCATACAGTTTGGGACGCAACCAAAATGGGGTGTATTAATGTCCTATATGGTTTTTAATAAGTAAAGTGTGTTATTTCTGAGACGTCCACTTTGATAATGCTTCCGTTCCCAAATAGTGAATAGGGCATGTCGTTTGGGACACACCTACAGTGTACATGGCCTATCTAGTGAATATAGTTGAGGTGTTTATGTGGCCTATATAGTGAATGCTTGAGTGTGTGTGTGTGTGTGTGTGTGTGTGTGAGACCTGTGTACATGGCGATAAGCTTCATATCTCCCATATCTAATCACATTATGTCTCGTCTGGTCTCGGCGAGTGAGCGGTCATTACGGTGTGAAAGTGCTGCGAGTGATTTCCGCCGCTGAAGGTCGTTTCAAGGTGCATCGAGGAAATGAGCGTATCTACATCAGCAGCCTGTAAAATTTGACGAGGCCGTTTCGCGTCAGCGTATAAAACGTTAGCGAGGAACGAGCTGCAGTACATTAACCTGACGACCCTGACACCTCAGACGCGCGGACGTGACTCCGCGTTAGCGCCTTAATCGACACTACGGTAAAAACAAATAAATAAATAAATAAAAACTCATAACGCATTCCGATTTTCACGACTACAGAACCGCATAGCACACATTATTCGTTTGATAGAAACTGTTTGTTGTGGTCTGTTGTTGAGGCAAAAGACATGTGATAAATACTATTAGCATGTTATCTAGCGATATCATAATTACTGATAAAAGTGTTTTTATTAATAATTTATTATCACACACATCTTAGGTAAATCACTAGCGTTTATCGTTAGCTTTGCCTCACACACATTCACACACATTCATACACTAGGGACAATTTTCCAAGGTGCCAATCAACCTACCGTGCATGTATTTGGACCGGGGGAGGAAACCGGAGAACCCGGAGAAAAACCCCCTGAGGCACGGGGAGAACATGCAAACTCCACACACACATGGCCGAGACCGGAATCGAACCCGGACCCTGTCGGTGTGAGGCGAACGTGCTAATCACATGTTTACATGTTCTCCCCGTGCCTTTCTTTTTTTTCTCCGGGTTCTCCGGTTTCCTCCCCCGGTCCAAAAACATGCACAGTAGGTTGATTGGCACCTTGGAAAATTGTCCCTAGTGTATGAATGTGTGTGTGTGTGTGTGTGTGTGTGTGTGTCCTGTAATGGGTTGGCATTCCATCCAGGGTGTATCCTGCCTTAATGCCCATAGACGCCTGAGATAGGCACAGACTCCCCGTGACCCGAGGGAAGATCGGATAAAGCGGTAGAAGAAATGCACTATAAATGAATGAATGTTCTCACTGCGTCCGTATGAAATACCAAACGAACATAAAAATCATGTAAATTTCTACTTGCTAACCGGGTTATACTTTGTATATTTTTGGTTGCTCAGCAATTTTCCTTGGAAAGGCTCGAATACAGCATTAATGGCTAACAGGGATTTTGAATGAAGAACGTTCTAGTCGAATCATTAAAATGTCCTCTAAATAACTTTTGGCTAATTTATTGGCGCATCTGAGGTAAAAGTCGACATTCCGGATGGTTCCATACCATTTCCGAGCCCACTATAGTCTATATCGAGAGTATAAAGCGACATGCTAGCTGAATTATTCATTCAGATAAACGAACAATTTATCGACATATCTGAGGTAAAAAATTCGCCGCTCTGGACGTTTCCGCGCCGTTTCCCGCTCTTTTGGGTGTCTTTGTATAATCCTAATAAACCTTATGAATAGTCGTGCCTCCTGTTGCCGAGCAACAATGTTATTATTAATTTAAGCGCGGAATGATGAGACGTTTATTTTACCGATGTTTCGAAGTTCATAGCTAGCGATTGTGCCTTTGTTGGCATCCACATGTCCTTCGTCACGCGGTGAAAATGATGCCTCTCGGACTGTTAACGAGCCAATTAGCCAGATTGCGCTATTCTGTGATCTTTTGTTATGTGTCGTGCTAGCTGCGGAGCTACAAATCTGTACTGGCTAATCCCTCAGTGCGGACGACATCCCTTCCGAAAGAGCTGCGTTTTCACTTTCGGAGCGTCGGCGAGCGGCCGATCCGTCTCTTAAATCCCACAACGGAGAGCCATAACGCGCTATCGCTCCTGCACTCATCTTTCACGCTCCTCTAGAGACCGCGGCGCTAATGCTCTTCCTGCCCGCTAACTCCACTTCCTGGAAGTGCAGATCTCCTGTGGGCCATCAGACGCTGCATTAGCACAGACAGATAGCTAGCGAGAGAGAGAGAGAGACAGAGACAGAGAGATAGAGAGAGAGGGGGAGGGAGGGAGGTAGGGGAGGAGAAAGAGAACGAAGAGAGAGAGAGAATGTGTTCCGCGGTTCTCCGCCATTCCTTTCCCCAGACTCGTAATGAATTACTCATGCCTGCCTGTGGCCTCCAGAAGCTCACTCCAATTCCTCCCCTCGTTCCCTCATTCGAACGCTCCCAGAGGCTTCTGTACATTAGCGCTTCAAATGCTAGGCTGAAAATCCCCTTAGAACCAAAACTGAGCGATGGAGAGAGAGAGAGAGAGAGAGATGCGAAGGAACGACAGGAACGATCAGCGACTCCTGAAGCACCGTTGGTTTCATTACGCTAACTTTCCTGACATCCCCTAAGCACTTCCCGGAGATTCCTTCATCGCAGCTCCCGAGCTATCTCGTTAATTAAAAGCAAATGATCGTAGTCGCGTGCGCTTGTTATCTCGCCGCTTTAAACAGATATCGCAATAAAAAGACCTGCCATTTTTCAACGTAAAAACAACGTTATTAGTCATTTCGGCTTTTGTTGTATTAGCACGTTCAAATCTCAGCACTAACAAGCTGCCACTAGGGGGCACTTGAGCAAGGCCCTTAACCCTCGACTGCTCAGTTGTAAGCCACTCTGGATAAGGGTGTCTGCCAAATGTCGTAAAATAATAAGCCGTACGTTATTTTCGTAGCAATTAACCCATATATTTGATAGATATTTCATATATAGTATAAAGTATGTACACATACTACGGGGCACGTTTGCCTCACACCGCCAAGGTCCGGGTTCGATTCCCGTCTCGGCCATGTGTGTGTGGAGTTTGTGCATGTTCTCCCCGTGCCTCAGGGGGTTTTTCTCCGGGTTCTCCGGTTTCCTCCCCCGGTCCAAAAACATGCACGGTAGGTTGATTGGCACCTTGGAAAATTGTCCCTAGAGTATGAATGTGTGTGTGATTGTGAGTAGCTAATTACTATCTCCCTAGCTAAACTGACATATTATACATGCATTGCTATCCTTTGCGAATAAACAACAACAACAACAAGATGTCTAAGATAAATGTTGATGTTCTGCATCTCATTTCCAGACTGAGAAATATAAATTTAAAAAAATACTTAAAAATGCATAATTAGCACATTGCTAATTCGCTAGCTAACATCTTACTATTAATACTTAATAGTATACTTAGTGTAACCTAAACTCCTGAGGTAAATAGTGACGTTCTGGTGGATTCCGGCTCATTTCCACCTTCTTTATTTGTGTAAAACAATTACCGACTTATATCCAGATACCTAAATTGTAACATTAGCTAAACAACAACAACAACAACAACAAGATGTCTAAGATAAATGTTGATGTTCTGCAAGGTTCAATCTCATTTCCAGACTGAGAAATATATTAAAAAATACTTAAAAATACATAATTAGCACATTGCTAACTCGCTAGCTAACATCTTACTATTAATACTTAATATTATACTTAGTGTAACCTAAACTCCTGAGGTAAATAGTGATGTTCTGGTGTATTTCGTCTCATTTCCACCTTCTTTATTTGTGTAAAACAATTAGCGACTTATATCCAGATACCTAAATTGTAACATTAGCTAAACAACAACAACAACAACAACAAGATGTCTAAGATAAATGTTGATGTTCTGCAAGGTTCAATCTCATTTCCAGACTGAGAAATATATATAAAAAAATACTTAAACATAATTAGCACATTGCTAACTCGCTAGCTAACATCTTACTATTAATACTTAATAATATACTTAGTGTAACCTAAACTCCTGAGGTAAATAGTGACGTTCTGGTGTATTTCGTCTCATTTCCACCTTCTTTATTTGTGTAAAACAATTAGCGACTTATATCCAGATACCGAAATTGTAACATTAGCTAAACAACAACAACAACAACAACAAGATGTCTAAGATAAATGTTGATGTTCTGCAAGGTTCAATCTCATTTCCAGACTGAGAAATATATTAAAAAATACTTAAAAATACATAATTAGCACATTGCTAACTCACTAGCTAACATCTTACTATTAATACTTAATATTATACTTAGTGTAACCTAAACTCCTGAGGTAAATAGTGATGTTCTGGTGTATTTCGTCTCATTTCCACCTTCTTTATTTGTGTAAAACAATTAGCGACTTATATCCAGATACCGAAATTGTAATATTAGCTGTAGGATATTTCTTCACAAAGGTTCTGAGGTAAATGTTTTGGGTGTCTGTGTGTGGTTTCTGCTAACGATGTGACACAATTCTTTTTTATTTATTATGCTAGCTCAAATATTATCTTTAGATAGAGTTAAGCCTATTTATTATCAGCAGAGTCGCTAGCGTCCAATGTTAAATCGGCTAGTTTTTACACCATTATACATCCCAAGTAGAAGCATTTTTTTTAATGCTAATCATGTTTCTAGCGTGAATAAGCTAAATTAGCTAGCATAATGCCAGCTAGGTATGGATTTAAAAAAAAAGGGAAAAGAATAAGCTACGTTTCAGATGTTGAAGCGTCAGCTAGCGTACACGTCACCCGCCCGCGGAAAGGAGGGAGGGGGGGGGCATCGTGAGTGCGTAAAAGCAATCTCCGCATCCCTCCGTCCGCCGAGAGGAGAAATAAAGGACTCGTTTTACGAGGCGACGTCTTTTTTTTCCCCTCCCTCCCTCCCTCGTTTCTCTTCTCTCGGAGCTGCCATTCCCCGTCAAATTATAACACGTCCATGAACTCGATTCCCTCACTAGCGCTTACAAATTAGTCCATTAAGCTGCCCTTTCTCTCCTCCGAGCCCGAGAGAGAAAGAGAGAGAGAGAGAGAGAGAGAGAGAGAGAGAAGGAGGCAGGTCCCAATTATAATTTTACAGCGAGAACATGATGTAAAGGAGGAGTGAAGGAGACAGGAGAGACGGCTAAAACCCGGATCCGAGGGAATCAGTGGCAATTTAAAGCCATAAAGCTGTACGGAAAGACAAATTCTCCGCTCGTTACTCATCATCGATAACGGCCGAGGGGAATTATGGGTAATGGCGGTGACGGACGAGCCTCCATCATCCATTACTCTGCTTCAGAAGCCGTGTTATCTGTGTGAAGAAGATGATCAGGGGTGGGGGGGGGGGGGTCAGAAGGTGCGGGAAATGGGTTTATAAATCCGATCCGATACAGGCAGGCGTTAACGCGTGCGAGGAAAATGTGATCTTTAACGCGGATCGATCACGATAAAAAAACGTGTACCGTTGTTTCTTTAATCAGATATAAAGAAAAAAAATCGTAAACAAAAATCGTAAACACGTGATTGGATTCCTCGGGCATTGCGAGTAGCGACGTGAAGCCGTGGAATAAAACAATCCGACGATTTGCAATAATTTGTGGAACTGTTTATTTATTTGTTGGTTTATTTATTTATTTATTTTCGGGTTGGTTTCATTGTTATGGTTGTTCCTATTCACATGGGCGGAGTCTGTGGTCATGTGACATTTTTATAGGCGTATAGGTGTTCCTAGCTGGTTCCTGGTGGATTCATGTCCGGTCCTTGATAATTTTCTGTTTGGTACCTGGATGGTTCCTCTTTGTATCCCGGATAGGTCGTGTTTATCTATTGGTTGGCTCCTTGTTGGATTTGAATTGGTTTCTGATTGGTTCTTCTTTATTTTACGTTTGGTTCCTGATTGGTTCCTCATTGTATCCTGGTTTTTAATTGTTTCCTTGTTTGGTTCCCATTTGGATCTTGATGGGTTAATTGAGGGATCCGGTAGAGTTCTAGATCAGTTCTGGTTTCATTGCTGTTTCGGTTCCGTTTAATTCTTGAGAAGTTCTTTGCTGGATCCTGACTGGTTTCCTATTTGATTCCTGAATGATTCGTGTTGAGTTCTTGTTTAGTTTCTGATTGATTCCTGGTTTGGTTCCATGTTGAATCCTTGTTTATTCCACGATAGCTCTTTTTCATTTTGTTTGTTTTGTTTTATTCTTGTTTTGTTTCCTGGATTGTCTCCCAGTTGGTTCTTCATTGGTTAATTAGTGAATCGTTTGTGTCTGAGAAGTTCTTTGCCGGATCCTGATTGGTTCTTGGATGGTTTCCTATTTGATTCCTGAACCGTTCCTATTCAGGTCTGTTTGGTTTCTGTTTGCCTCATTGTGTTTATTTTTGTTTTCATTTATTCATTTTGAGTTCCTTGTTTTGGTTCCTGGATAGTTCTTGTTGGTTAATTGGTGCATCCTGTACATTTCCTGATCAGTTCTGGTTCCTCACTGAATCCTGATTGATCCCTAGTCGAATGGGTGTATGGCTTGTGTTTAATACACGCTTGGTTCCTGTGTACGCCTTTGCTTAAGAGCCATAAAGCAGATGTTGAGATAAACGGTGCGGATAAGGGAACCGAGCAGGATGTTGAACGAGGGATTTGAGAATAATATGGATTAGAGGAATATTCCGGATTAGGTTTTGATTAGTGATGGAATAAACACGAGCTCTTGGAAGTGAGCTCAGCGCCTTGGACTGTGCTGCAGCGTTTCCTCCTTCCATCCCCCCCTCCTCTTTCTCCCTCCCTCCCTTCCCTTCCCTTCCCTCCCTCTCTCCTGGTAGATGGCTGAGTTCCTATTTTTGCCGCTGACCCTGCCAGTAGTTCAGACAGCGTCTAGTGTGCGTATCTGATTAATTGGTTCTGCGCCTCGTTTTGCACCGACGGCTAATGAAATCACGTAGGAATTAAGCCGTTAAGGGGCCAAACATTTCTCCTTGGCTCATCTTAACAAGCCTGGAAAGCAGCAGTGCTCTCTCTAACACACACACACACACACACACACACACACACACACGCACGCACACGCACACACACACACACACACACCGTCTCTCCCAAGCCGTGCCAGCAGCAGCTTGAATCCAAGATGTTCAAAAAAGGCCGAGAGACTGAATTTAATCAGGGGAAAAACCGGAGCTGGAGGATGGAAGTGTACAAGATCCAAGGGCTGAGACGAAGGGAGGAAGGGAAGGGAGTGTGGGCTGAATTTAACAGGCAGGGGGAAACCTCGAAGATTTAAAGGCACTGCTAAAAATTTATGGGAGCGCGTTTGGAACGAGGCCACGGCGAACAGCTTGGCCAGCCGAGTCGAAGCATCCCCACGCAATTCTTCACCCAATATTTTATCAATAAAAAAAAAAAAAAAAAAAAAAAAACGCTTAAAGGAGCCGCCTTCTGGAACCACCGCCGAGCAGCTACCCAAGCGCTGCCTACCTGCTATCTACTCGAAAGACCACCGCCGCTACAACACCGCTCGCCAGACATGTGCAGAGAAGAGGGGGAGAGAAAGAGAAAGAGACGAGGGATGTTTTTTTTAAACTACCGTCGCCATCACTATCATTATCTCCAACATCAGGACCATCATATTCACTATCATCACCATCACCATCAGGACCATCATATTCAGTATCATCACCATCACTATCATTATCTCCATCATCAGGACCATCATATTCACTATCATCACCATCACCATCAGGACCATCATATTCAGTATCATCACCATCACTATCATTATCTCCATCATCAGGACCATCATATTCACTATCATCACCATCAGGACCATCATATTCAGTATCATCACCATCACTATCATTATCTCCATCATCAGGACCATCATATTCAATACAATCACCATCATCATCAGGACCATCAGAATCAGTGTCATCACCATCATCATCATCATCATCACCATCACCATCACTATCATTATCTCCATCATCAGGACCATCATATTCAATACAATCACCATCATAATCAGTATCATCACCATCACCATCACTATCATTATGTCCATCATCAGGACCATCATATTCAGTATCATCACCATCATCATCACCATCACTATCATTATCTCCATCATCAGGACCATTATAATCAGTATCATCACCATCACTATCATTATCTCCATCATCAGGACCATCATAACCAGTATCATCCCCATCATTATCATTATCTCCCCCATCAGGACCATCATAATCAGTATCATCACCATCACGATCACCATCCCTATCATTACGTCCACCATCAGGACCATCATACATCATCACTATCATCAGTACCACCACCATCAATACACATATCACCATCATCAATACCATCACCACCACCACCACCACCACCACCACCATCATCATCATCATTACATCAGTGCCATCATCACCATCAATACAATTATCACCATTATTACCAGTATCATCACCACCACAACCACAACCATCAGTATCACCATCACCACCATCAATACACTCATCACCATTATCACCATTACCATCATAATTAGCATCACTATCACTACTACTATCACTACTATCATACTCAGTACCACCACTATCATCACCACCACAATCACCACTATCATTACTACCATCATCAGTACCACCACCATCACCACTATCATTACTGCCATCAATACCATCATCACTACCACCATGATTCTAAAACAATGCACATTTATGCTAGCGTTTTTGATATAATGCTAATGTGCATGTTCGCCCATTTACTGCAATGTTTATTTGCGCTAGTTCACTATTATGCTAACATGTTCACTATTATGCTAACATGTTCACTATAATGCTAATTCTTGATAGCTTTTTTTTTACTACAACACTAAATCTTGGTAGCTTGTTTATGATATTGCGGATGCTTGTTTACTATTAAGTTAACTTACGCTAGCATGTTTACGCTAATGCAATGCTAGCTTGTTTACAACAGTTGGTTGTTCTACAGTTCCACCTTCCAAGCGTGCTTATTCACAAACTAAACTTCCCACCAAAAAATGTTCTGCATTCGGTCTTCTCATGCTAACGCTAGCTGTAGACTCCCCCCTTCCACACACACACACACACACACACACACACACACACACAGGGGGTTAAGGCGGCGGGATTATGGGCACGATTTCGTCTGGGCACTCGGAGTGCTGTCTCCCCTCGAGCCTCTGAGGCACGTCACACTCGTTTACTCGTTTGGCAGCCGTCCCTCCATCCATGGCGGCGTATCCCGTCTGTCAGGGCCATGTGTTAGCGCTCTTCAGAGCCTCCGCCAGCTGCCTCTCTATGACTGCAGCGGGATTGCGCTAATGAAGTCAAATTAATTTAATCGAGGCCCCGTCTAACCCCAGCGCCGCCGCAGGGAGGGGGCGTGGCCTTCCACTCCGCTCTCTTTCTTTCTTTTTTTTTTTCTTTCTTTCTTTTTTTTTTTTTTCTTTTTTTTTTTTTCTTTCTTTCTTTTTTTTTTTCTTTCTTTCTTTTTTTAATGCCAGCGCTCCATAACGAAATTCCTGTCAGAACTCATGCAGGCCAAACGCTGGCTCAGGAACTAGTGAGACCACGCTAGATGACTAGAGGGCTAAATTACACTTAAAGGCTCGCTTGGTGTGTTAAGGTTCCTCAGAAGGGCTGTTAAACACCCCCCCCCCTTCCCCCCCTCCTGAACAGACTTCCCGAGTCATTAAAAAGCGCTAAAAACCTAGCGAGAGCTAAACGAGCACTGGTGGCTAGCTAGCGCCGCCGCCGCCGTTACGACCCTCCTCCCGAAAACCCGACTGTAAACTTTTATGTGCATCTCTTTGATACCAATGTTATGATTCTTTTTTTTTGTCTTTTTTTTTTTTACACTCCCCCGAGCCCCGCCCCTTTCTCCTCGCTCGCTCGCCTCGCTCGCTACATCAAAGCCCTGGCGTCCTCGGCCCCAGCGCAGCGTAATTGGAAGCAGACGCATGTTTTGGCGCTCGTATTTTTTATTTATTTATTTTTTCTTCAGGGTCTCGTTTTTTTTTTCCCTTCTCCTTTCCCCCTCTGTTTCTTCCTGTTTTTCTTTCTTTCTTTTTTCATACATCACCTGAGACACCGAGACGAGGCAGCGTGAGCCAAACATGACGTTTGTCTCAAAGCTCTGCGTTTCATCGCTAACGCTAATCTCCTGTTTTTTTTTTTGTTTTGTTTTGTTTTTTTTTATTCACGAGGTTTGGAAATAAATACAGAGGGAATCTGCAAACATTTGTTCATTCATTCATTCATTCATTCATCTTCTACCTCTTTATCCGATCTTCCCTCGGGTCACGGGGAGTCTGTGTCTATCTCAGGCGTCTATGGGCATTAAGGCAGGATACACCCTGGATGGAATGCCAACCCATCAACACACACACACACACACACACACACACATTCATACACTAGGGACAATTTTTTGCCAATCAAACCTACCGTGCATGTTTTTGGACCGGAGGAAACCGGAAACCGGAGAAACCGAGAGAAAAAAAAACCCCCCTGAGGCACGGGGAGAACATGAAAAGCACCCAAACATGCAAAACTCCACACACACATGGCCGAGACGGGAATTGAACCCGGACCCTGGCGGTGTGAGGCGAACGTGCTAACCCACTGTGCCCTCGTATACATTTTATTTAGTCATTTAGAGCCAAATAATATTACAATTACAATAATGCAATTCAAATGTTTACTGACATTTGTGTTAGTGTGTTTTGTATAATGCTATTTATATATATATATTATAATATATATATTATTAAAATATGGAGGTTTAGCATTTAGCGTAACGCTACTTTGCGGTTTAGTGCGGCAAAAAGCTGAGGGAATTTCAGCCTCACAGGGGCGTACAAGGATGATGGCGATAAAGTTTCTCTTGCTAACGGAGCGAAACTCGGCGCTAATCTGGATTTGATTTGCCGGCGCTGCGGTTAACTTCAAAAGCGACTGGAGGTCTGTGAGGAGGAGGAGGAGGAAAAAAACCCCAGCGAGGATGAAGCGTCTGGCCCAAGTAAAGAGCACTAATAAATTAAGGATAAAAGCACTTCCACATTACCTCAGAGCCATTAAATTCAACATGGCCGCCGCCGATCTCCAAATCATCCGCACATGGGTTTTTTTTTTGGAGGGAAAGAGAGCCGCGGCTCCCTGGGGGAACGTTAGCGAAAGCGGCTCGGGTTTGGCTAATAGCAACCATACGGCGCTGTGTAACGATGCCTGATTGTCTGTGGCACTTTTCTGGAATGTCGAGTCGGAGATTCTGGATCCCATTCTGGAAAATAGCACGGAGCTGGCTAACGGTTAGCGCAGGGATGCGTCTGCTGGATAGAAGGCGCTTTAAAGTGTTTATGGTTTTGCAATACTCGGATCCGATGCACAAACACAAACACACACACACACACACACACACACACAAACACACACACCTGCATCCAATTTGCAGTGTCTGAAGAAATGCATTTATAGCATTTCATAACCAGGCCAAAAGAAATAAAAAGAATAGCTAAATCGTATGCTAATTATGCTAACTGGTTTTTTTTTTCATTTAAAATATTTTTTCTTATATTTAGCCTGTAAGTTTTAATTCTAGTTTGTTTTTTCCTGAGGTTTAAAATATACTTTGTGTATTATTAATGTTATATAATGTTCATTTTAAATTTGACCGCAATGCTAAATTTCAAATCCCTCCCCTGTACTAAAGTGAACACTTCATAACAAGTGCCCCTAAAGAGGCGCCTTCTGATGTACATTCTACGGGGGGGGGAGACAAGACTCCGTCTGTGCTGCAGAACCTGAGAAAACACGACTTCTACAAACAAAACGAGGGGGGGGAAAACACCGCAAATGTTGAGCAGATGTGCTTTATTAACATCAGGAAGGTGCAGGAGATTCCCTCGGGACGTAGCGGAGGAGACACAGTTATTAAAACACAGCTGAAAATTACAAACCGCATGAAAACATGGAAAAAAATAGACTTGATTCATGTGAAAATGCTAAAAATGTAAAAACTGAACACCCCAAACCATAACTAACCCCTCAGTAAACACCTTAATCCATAACTAACCCCTCAGTAAACACCTTAATCCATAACTAACCCCTCAGTAAACACCCTAATCCATAATTAACCCCTCAGTAAACACCCCAAACCATAACTAACCCCTCAGTAAACACCTTAATCCATAACTAACCCCTCAGTAAACACCTTAATCCATAACTAACCCCTCAGTAAACACCCTAATCCATAACTAACCCCTCAGTAAACACCTTAATCCATAACTAACCCCTCAGTAAACACCTTAATCCATAACTAACCCCTCAGTAAACACCTTAATCCATAACTAACCCCTCAGTAAACACCCTAATCCATAACTAACCCCTCAGTAAACACCCTAATCCATAACTAGCGCCAAAGTAAACACCCTAAACCATAACTAACCCCTCAGTAAACACCCTAATCCATAACTAGCGCCAAAGTAAACACCCTAATCAATAACTAACCCCTCAGTAAACACCCTAATCCATAACTAACCCCTCAGTAAACACCCTAATCCATAACTAGGATTAATCATGTGGATGGGGAAATAAAGCGAAGCATGAATGGATGAATTAATGAATGGGGAGATAAAGTGAGGTCTGGACGGATGGAAGCAAGGATAGAGAGATAAAGTAAGGGATGGTTGGATGGATGGATGGATGGATGGGGAGATAAAGTGAGGGTTGGATGGACGGATGGATAGGGAGATAAAGTAAAGGGTGGATGGATGGATGGATGTGGAGATAAAGTAGGAGCTAGATGGATGGATAGAGGGATGGATGAATGGATGGATGGATGGATGGATGGTTGGACTGATAGATGTATGGATGGGGCGATAAAGAGAAGGCCAAATGGATGGATGTAGAGATAACAGAGGGATGGATGGATTAATGGATAGGGAGATAAAGTGAAGGCTGAAAGGATGGGTGAATAGAAAACTAGAGTAAAAAGAAGAGGAGGTAGAACTGTTGTCAATAGAAGTGAAAGAGGGAGGATTGAAAAGATAGGCAAGAGACGCGATGACAGAAAACATGGAAGCGAAGGAGAGCAGTGAGGGAAGACGGCGAGACGGAGAAAAGATGGAGGGACAAACAGAGGATAGGGGTAGTGAAATGTGATTTGGAACACGCCCGCATCGGGGGGGGGGGGGGGGGGAGGGGCGTGGCCTGCGGGCATTACGGTGCGAGCTGCGTGTCCGTGGTGAACCTCACGTCGCACGTGTCACTTCTAATTTCACGGCGTTCCCAGAGCCGAATCCCGAGCCGACGGAGGGATATTGCGGATAAATTGGACGGGAATGAGAGGCGGCGCGGCCGAGCCTCTTCCCCAGGTGCGTCTAATCTAATCTGATTAAAGAGATGAGGACGGATGATGGCCGTGTGGAAACATCACGCCGCTCCATCACACCTCCATAAAGAAACTATTACAGCGCTGTCAGCTCCGCCCACATCGGTGGGGGAGGGGGGGGCGGGGTTTTACACTTCATTAACTCCCACAGAAATGGAGAGATGGAGAGAAGGGGAAGAAAAAAAAAAGAAGATACAATACACATGCTAGGTTCACATTCATAATGGTAATCAAACACACACACACACACACACACACACACACACACACACTTAATGCCATAACTTGGAGAGGAGACGATATGCAAATGAATATGCAAATTAGGACACGCCCCCCACACACACACAATGTTTACATGTCAAACATGATTGGAAGTATTCTGACATCACAATCTGTTTTGCGTTTGTTTGTTTGTTTGTTTGTTTGTTTGTTTGGAACCAAGACTGAGAGCGCGTTTAGGGCTAGCGAGGACGGAGATAAGAGCCCGTATGCTAGCTGGCAAGCTAGCGCTCATGCTAATTGCCTGTCGCTATCGACGTGTTATTGATGAGCAAACTGGGAGCTAAGCTTACAGGAGATTAGCGGCGCTATCGGCTTCGTTTAGCGCAGAGTAATTGCCTAACGAAGGGGAATTAAGGCTCGCGAGGCAGACGTGACGGAGGCGCGGAGCAGGAGGGAAACACGCCGATAACCGCTAGGCTCACATTCGTAATGGTAATCACACACACACACACACACACACACACACACACACACACACACACACAACCCCAGCAGGAGACAACGTAATACACTCTACTTGGATTGAAACACAATCGTGTGTTCGTGATGAATATGCAAATGAGGACACGCCCACACAACCCCACCTTTAATATTTACATATCAAACATGATTGGACATATTCTGACATCACAATCTGAGTTCAAGCCCCACCCCCTCCCCCTCCCCCATAGTAGAGATAAGGTCATCAGTCCTCTCTCTCTCTCTCTTTCTTTCACTCCACCTTCTTCTCTTCCCTCGTCTCTCGCATTCGTTTTTCTGTCTCTCGCTCTGTCCCTCCCTCTAGTTTTACACCTCCGTCTTTCTTCATCTCTGCCGTCTCTCTGCCGTTCCCTCTTTCAGCTTTCCTGGTTAAATCTGTCTATCTCTCTCAACATATCCCCACCTGTTTATATCATTAACGCTTTCGTTTATTTATTCCATCTCTCTCTCTCTCTCTCTCTCTCCAGTATCTATCTATCTATCTATCTGTCTGTCTGTCTGTCTATTTATCTAGTTATTGATCTGTATATCTATCTATCTATCTTTGTTCCTCTGTCTTTTCGTCTCAGTTTGTTTCTTTCTCTCTCTCTCTCTCTCTCTCTCACTCTATATATATATATATATATATATGTGTTCTGTCTCTCTTTTCAATTGTAATTTAAGTGTGCTTTATTGGCATGACAAAAATGTTCTTTATCTGTCTGTCTCTCTGGATCTGTCTCTCTCTCTCTCTCTCACTCCCGCTCTATAAGATGCAAATGAGTAACAGAAGCAAGATGAACAAGGTCCCACACACACACACACACACACACACACACACACACACAATGAGTAGAATAGTGAGTAGAATAAGAAAGAGCGAGTCCTACCTTGTCGTCGATGTCACTCTCGCTGTCACACTATAAAGAAAGGAGGAGAAAAGAGAGAATTATTCATGCGCTCCCGGCAGTGGAGCTCGTTATCAGAGCAACTTGGCGTTCTCCGTGTCGAAGTTCTCCATGTCAGCGGCCTCCATCTCTCTGGATGAATATGATGAAGGAGAACCTTCAAAACACACAAATACACCATCAATTCGAATTTCCTACAAATCTTAGGAACATAACACCAACGTAACATCCTGAGATCTACAAACTCCTCCTCCTGCTGATCTGAGATCTGCAAACTCCTCCCTTTGCCATCCTAAGATCTACAAACCCCTCCCCCTGCTGATCTGAGATCTATAAACTCCTCTCCTGCTGATCTGAGATCTACAAACTCCTCCCCCTGCCGATCTGAGATCGACAAACTCCTCCCCCTGCCGAGCTGAGATCTACAAACTCCTCCCCCTGCTGATCTGAGATCTACAAACTCCTCCCCCTGCTAATCTGAGATCTATAAACTCCTCCCCCTGCTAATCTGAGATCTACAAACTCCTCCTCCTGCCGAGCTGAGATCTACAAACTCCTCCCCCTGCTAATCTGAGATCTACAAACTCCTCCCCCTGCTGATCTGAGATCTACAAACTCCTCCCCCTGCTGATCTGAGATCTACAAACTCCTCCCCCTGCTAATCTGAGATCTATAAACTCCTCCCCCTGCCCATCTGTGATCTACAAACTCCTCCTCCTGCTGATCTGAGATCTACAAACTCCCCCCCTGCTAATCTGAGATCTATAAACTCCTCCCCCTGCCCATCTGAGATCTACAAACTCCTCCCCCTGCCCATGAGATCCAAACTCCTCCCCCTGCCCATCTGAGATCTATAAACTCCTCCTCCTGAAATCCTGGGATCTACAAACTCCTCCCCCTGCCGATCCATAAACTCCTCCCCCTGCCGATCCATAAACTCCTCCTCCTGCTGATCTGGAGATCGACAAGCTCCTCCTCCTGCTTCTTTAAGATCTACGAGCTCTTCCCAATTATCCTTTATGACCTTTACCTGACTCTTACATCACTAACCTCTATATTTGTACGTTTGCCATTTTTGCCTCTCGGCACATAAACAGGCTCCGGTTATGAATATGCAAATGGAGGGGGGATGAATATGCAAATGAGCCTCAGCAGGCATTTGCACTTTAAAGGAGCTGGCAAAGGGCTCGAGTGTGTTGTTCACCACAGGATTTCACATTCAAATGCCTTGAAGGCCTCGCTCGCTGCCTTCTAGACGAACGTGTGTGTGTGTGTGTGTGTGTGTGTGTGTGTGTGTGTGTGTGTGTGTGTGTGTGTGTGGTGTGTGAGAGAGAGTGTTTCTACATCCCTGTTATCCTGCCTTCTAAAAACACAGCTGCTTAAGTGTACAGAGATGCACTGGAGTGGAACGTGTTCTCAGATCGTCCTGTCTGTCAGCGTAAAGGCATGGAGTCTTCTGACACACCTTTGTGTGTGTGTGTGTGTGTGTGTGTTTATGTGTGTGTGTGTGTGTGTGTGTGTGTGTGTGTGTGTCTGAATCAGTATTCTGGGTTCAGTAGGGTCGTTAAGCCAAGAATAGACAGATGACAGATGAGAGAGTTGAGGATTAACCACCTGTCAATCAAACTTCTCTTTTAGAGAGTACACACACACACACACACACACACACACACACTCATCTTGAGGCAGTGTGGTCTGTGATTGGTCAGGAGCTGTTGATTAATTCTCTATAACAGCATGTGTGACTGTGGTACAGGTTTATATTCCGTTCTCTTTGCAGTGTGTACATATATGTAACATGTACGTAAGGAGTCTCCAGTGTCAGAACAATGTAACAGTGACAGGGAAAATGCCATGCGATCTGTTATTTTATTTATGCTGATCGAGAGAGAGAGAGAGAGAGAGAGAGAGAGAGTTTGAGTGTTTATAGCTCCTATAATAATAAGACAAGTATAACCAGGTGTGAGAGACACACTAGATTTGCTCTTCGCTCAATGTAACTGTAAATACACACACATACACACAGTTAGAGAGGGATACACACAATGCAAAATAGTAATATATATATACACACACACACACACACACAATGCGAGAGGGATACACGCACTGCAAAATAGTGATATATTAATACACACACATACATACATACATACACATACACACACAATGAGAGATGGATACACAAATGCAGTATAATGATATAGTAATACACACACATACATACACAAACACACACACACAGTGAGAGAGGGATACACACAATGCAAAATAGTAATATATTAATACACACCACACATACACACACACCACACACACAGTGAGAGAGGGATACACACAATGCAAAGTGGTGGTATATAAATACACACATATGTTCACACACACAACACACACACACACAC